>JABUQX010028374.1:0-10000 GCA_015478945.1 Trachelipus rathkii | reverse complement strand
CTGTGATTTCATTCGATCGGGCGGGCTCCTGAAATCTACGAACGTTAGGAAGGTGGGTGGCCCGAATGCATTCCTCCCTGAGTTTTGAGAGAGTGTGCTTCCATGCTATCATCCCGCCCCTGCCCACTTATATTCTCATATGTCTCAATACTCAATACTTTTCCTCGCGTTAGCGCACATGTCTCAACCTATTCCGAAAAAAGGAAGCTGCTCTTGATCCTCTAACTATAGCCCTTATCTTTTACTTGTATTCTATCTAAGATCTTTGAAACTCTTCTCAACTCTCACTTCTTAGACCATCTGGAATCTCATTCACTTCTATCGCCATACGGCTTTCGGTGTCAAGGTCTACTGGCGATATACTCTCCTATCTTACGATTTATGGTTTTCCGCCCTTGGGAACTATTACGTGGGGAGATCAGGTGGCTTAACATATCCAAAGACGGACTGGTATGTCGCGTCACTGCTCCAAGCTCCGCCTCGTTTCCTCCTTCTTTGCTTACTTATGTCTAGTTTTTTCAAATCGCTCAATATCGGCTTTCGTTAATGTGGTGACTTCTTCTTCCTTCCCTGTCAATATTGGTTTTCCTCATGGATCTGTCACATCTCCTACTTTATTCCTACTTTTCATTAATGATCTTCTCACCGGCACATCTATTCAATTGCTATGCCGATGACTCGACCCATTCCTCAACCTCATCAATTCTGCTCACTTAGAATTGCCTCTCTGTCTTTAATCTTTCCGATCTTCTATTCTCGCCGATCTGGATAGAATTTCCTAAAAGTGGCCTGTCTGAACATTGTAAAATTCAATTTCAAAACTCAATCTTTACTAAATCTCCTCTAAAAACACCTTCTAATCCTTCCTATCTCTTTCGACGGTTCTTCGTTCTCCTGTTGACAATATAAACATCCTTGAACTTAACATAAACAAAAATGTCTTGGAAACCTCACATCATAACGGTTGCTAAGGGCTTCTAAAGAAACTGGGAGTTCTGTTTAGACTGCGACTTTTTTCCTCTTCTCAGTTATTCCAGTTATACAAGGGCCTCATCCGCCCCTAATGGAGTACTGTCTCTATATTCTGGGGCCCAGGTTTCACCCGGTTTTTGATGTGGTCGAGTCAGCAAAAAGATCTATAAACTGTCCTGTTCTTTCTAGTTTCACTTGACCTCTATCTTTGCGGCGCGATTGGTGCTTTATCTCTTTTATATAGGTACCGTAGGCAGCGGCAAAGTGCTCGAGGGAACTTTCCACCCGCGTGCCACCACCTTAAGACGCCCTCGTAGCACAAGGGGTGCTGTGTCGGCATGGGCTTGAGTTTCGTGCCGAAATCAGGAACTCCAGACTAGTTCGCTGCGGTGCTTCCCTCTTTCCTGCCACCTCTGTTCTGTGGAATTCCCTGTCCATCTTCTGTGCTTCCTACTCAATTTAATCTCCCTCACTTTAAAGCCCGCGTCTGTGTTCATCTGCGTAATTTGCGTTAGTTGAATTTTGTTGATTTTAACACCCCCTCCTTGAATAGGGCTTGCCCGTGAGCGGTGGTGATAACTGTAAAAATATATATATATAAAGAGCAGCAGCATATATATATATATATATATATATATATATATATATATATATATATATATATATATATATATATATATATATATATATATATATATATATATATATATATATATATACTATTTATAGTATATATATATATATATATATATATATATATATATATATATATATATATATATATATATATATATATATATATATATATATATATATATATATATATATATATATATATATATATATGGACAGTTGTGGGAGATCGGTGCGGAACAGAGTGGAGAATGAAATGTTTGGACAGGACTGGTGTTGTTTGGGCCAAAATCAAGAGAGACTTATTGAGGTTTAAAGAGAGAGGGGTAAGGAATGAGGGAGAAAGAGGCGATCGGAGTAGTCCTTGGGAGGTAGACTGGGAGAGACCTTTCAGTTTGCTTAATATTTGGGGTGCACTGTGAGGAAAAAAACACACAATGTTACTAAATAAGAGAATTCGATACTAGTCAAGATGGTGATATACACAAGTATAATGAGACCAATACTGATGTATGGGCATGAAGCATGGGATCTTAACACGAGAGCAAAGAGCAAGTTGGAGGCGTGCGAGATGCGTGTGTTACGACTGATCAGAGGAGTGACAAGAAGAGACAGGAGGAGAAATGAGGAGATAAGGGCGGATTTAGGAGTGAGAAGCGTGGTGGAGCTTATGGAGAGAGGACAGCTGCGGTGGTACGGACATGTTAAGAGGATGGAGGATCAACGAGTGCCCGGAAGATATCTGGAATGGATACCGGAGGGAAGAAGAAGTGTCGGAAGACCTAAAGTTAGATGGAGCGACAACGTGAGCGCGGCGATGGTGAAGTGAGGAAGGAGCGTCCAGGATGTGGAAGCATCTGAGATGTGGATGGACAGAAGACGTTGGAGAGGTTTCTTGCAGAACAACTGACAGATGCATGCATCTACAGGAGATTGGTGAGAAAGGTGAGAAAGAATATATATATGATCTGACTGTTGTCGAAGATGAACGTATTGAAAATAGAGGGGAGAAATAAAAGAGAAGAAACTGAAGAACAACATAGAAGAAAACTGAAGACTGAAGGATGCAAGAACTTCCAACTAAAGCCTGAATAGCTTTCAGAATTCAGGATGAGAAGGGCTATTGAATGAGGACCTGGCCAGATTATTGCAACAAAGAATTTTATTAAATTTTATGAGTCCGTTTTTAAATTTTATAGAGAGAAGCATAATATTTTAGATTTTGCCAGAATTTAATGGAGGAGTTGCAAAATTTTCGACAAGATTTCTTTTCATATATTTTAGTAAAAATATAAAAATATAATTAATCTGAAATATAAATTGAGGAGCGGCAATATTTCGCAATTTAGTTCTTTTGGATTATTTAATTTAAAGAAATTGAACTTGGATTGTAATGTTAATACACAAATTGCACTAAATTATTCTGGCCAGATGAGTTCGGATAAAGCGACACATCGGATCATATGAAGAGAGACCTATTCGCTTGGCTATAGATTATATAATAATAATAATATATATAGGGCGACAGGTCTAGCAACCCGGCCCTTTACTTTTCTGCTTGTATTACTCTTGGACCAGCGTTGGAATCTTATGCGCCTAGAGACACGATTTTCTGGAGAACTCTGGGAGAACGAGTTTCGAGGCCAAATGGAAGAAGATGCCAGCTCCAATGAAAGGGTGAGAAACCCTACCTGAGTGTATAACTCAAAGACTAGCATCAGAAACCATTGCGCCGAGAAATAGTTTCTCAGAGTTCTCTATGATTAAGAGTTTTTGGGCCAGAAGGAAGAAGATGCTGGTCCAACTCAAAGGGCGAGAGATGGTAAATAAATAATATTATATATATATATATATATATATATATATATATATTGATATATGATATATATATATATATATATATATATATATATATATATATATATATATATATATATATTATATATATATATATATATATATATATATATATATATATAAATATATATATATATGTATATATATATATATATATATATATATATATATATATATAGGTATATATATATATATATATATATATATATATATATATATATATATATATATATATATATATATATATACATAAGGTTGTTATATATATATATATATACAAAGGTGAAACTAAAGAAGTTACCCTATCTCGAAAACTAAGATAGGGACAAGAAAATCACATATTTGAAATCAGCGTATGAAATTTGTATGGAAATGAAAAAAAATTTTTATATTTTTTTTTTTTTTTTATATCTCCAAAACTACGATAGGTAGGTACAAGAAAACTAATAACATATTTAGAATCAGCGTATGAAATTTGTATAAAAAACATGGAAAAATTTGTTTTTATTTTTATTTTTTTAACTAAAAGAATACCCCAGGGTAAACCGCAAAGATGCAAAGAGTCGGGGTCTCTCGGCCTCCTGGGCTCGAGCCCCCTAAAAAAAATTTATACGCTGATTCCAAATATGTTTTTAGTATAAAAAATATTTTTTCCATTTTTTTTTCATACAAATTTCACACGCTGATTCCATATATGTTATTAGTTTTTATATCTAGTTTTGAAAGAAAAAAAAAAAAAAAAAAAAAAAAAAAAAAAATCATTTTCCATACAAATTTCATACGCTGATTCCATATATGTTATCAGTTTTCTTGTACCTATCTTAGTTTTCGAGATATGATGCGGGTAACTTCTTTAGTTTGGCCTGAAAGCTAGAACTAGAATACATATTAAGTTACTAAGATCTAACCTAATAAATTAGAAGCGGAGACATATGTTGTCAAGAGCGACATCGCAACTGGCATGGTCCTTAAGACTCGGTTTCCCATGAGGAATTCTTCAGGAGATTTGTTACCGATGTAAGAAAAGAAGAGGCCAATAAAGGCGGTAACAATTAACAATCCGGCAAATATGCAGTAATCAACAATACCAAACGCATTTTCTCCATACATCTGTTATATATATATATATATATATATATATATATATATATATATATATATATATATATATATATATATATATATATATATATATATATATATATATATATATATATATATATATATATATATATATATATATGTTAAATATTGCATATTAATCGCAATTAGATAAGATGTTAAAGAAAGAACATATAATGGGAAGGTAAAGAATTTACTGCCTTCTCTGGGATTGAACCACCGCATGTTGCGAATGAGGACAATATACCCGATGCTTTACCACTGAACCATCCTCCAACCTAAAAAAGTTGGATTCAAGAGCAGTTTTAAAGCAACCGAGCTCCCGTCAAGGCGACATCACCAGGTGTCCAGCCTGTCATATCCCTCGTTCTTTATATTTTAGATGTTAAATATTGCATATTAATCGCAATTAGATAAGATGTTAAAGAAAGAACATATAATATAAGTTATAAAAGTTACTATTCTGTTTTGCGACTCCGTCAGTTTTGATTTTTTGTTTGTTTTGTTTTTGTAATATATTGCTACTATATGATACCAACAAGGAATTTCAGTGGTAACGGACATGATTCAAAATTTCGAAATATTTTAAATAATATTTTAACAATCACATTTATGTTAAATATTGTTTCAAAAATGAAATATCTCGAAAAGTACGACACCTACAGAAAAACCAATTACATATTTGTAAGGACGTCTTCGACAACTTTGTGTTGCGCCTCAAGAAATGCAAGAAGCTAAATGGAGGTCATCTCCAACACATGCACTAGAATGAAGAAGAAAAGGCCAAAAACTATCATGTTTTAATTTGATGTTCTAAACACAATAAACTAGTTATAACTGAAATTTCTAGTTTTCCGACAAAAAAAAAAAATGAGAGATGAAGCCTATCGAAACTTGGGACCCGTTTTTTTGGGCCACACTTTACCTATATATATATATATATATATATATATATATATATATATATATAGTATATATATATATATATATATATATATATATATATATATATAGTTGGTTATTATATATGGTTATTAAGTTATATATATATATATATATATATATATATATATAGTTAGTTAGTTAGTTAGTTAGTTAGCTAGTTAGTTAGTTACCACTGAACCTCTATTACACGAATTTGAGGACTTCATTACCTACAGCAGTAAGGTCTTTGGTCATTGGAAATTGTGTTACATGTGTTTCCTAACCAAGTGGATTAGAATGCAAAGATGATCTAGGATTGATAGCAAGCCCTTTTTCGTTCGGTTCAACGCATTTGGAAATTCTAGCCACCATGGACGTTGTTACGCATCCAAATGAGCGGACCTTCTTATGTAAATGCGAGAGAGAGAGAGAGAGAGAGAGAGAGAGAGAGAGAGAGAGAGAGAGAGAGAGAGAGAGAGAGAGAGAGAGAGAGAGAGAGATTTTTGTGTGTTATAATAGATTGTTCTATTGTGTTTTATATATTTAGGTAATGTGTGGGTATTGAGACTACTGTGTAATTCACTTAGGTCGAAAACGTGCAGTTAAAATGAGATTCTCCATCTGAAAGTTACAAGTAGTAGGGCCCAGATATTGTTCGTGTCCTTGACTGACCTTGACTGACCTTGACTGACCTTGACATTGACTGACCTTGACCTTTTTTAAACCCAAAATTTTACCTGACCTTGACCTTTTTTGGCCTTGACCTTTTTGGGCTTGATCTTTTTTGACCTTGACCTTTTTTGACCTTGACCTTTTTGGGCAACCTGAATTTTTTGGCCAACCTTGGCCTTGTAGCTTTTTTGGCCTTGACCTTCTTGACGCCCCTTCGAAGAAGGGGCTTGCTAGACGGAGGCGAAGCCTCCGTCGTACGTATTGCCCCCTATTTTTTGCCCCCCTTTAGGGCTTAGCCCCTTTTTTGTTGTTTTGGCCTTGATATTTCGGTCTTGGCCTTGATATTTCGGCCTTGATACGTTATCAAGGGCTGAAATTGACCATTCTTAAAGGTCATTGGAGGGATTAAGTGGTCATAAATTGAACTCCTCAGGTACCTACATGACCTGTTTGGATCTGTCCTAACTTATTTCCATCCGCGGACGCCCACACACACACACACACACACACACACACACACACACACACACACACACACACACACACACACACACACACACACACACACACACACACACTTACACTTATACACACATTCACTATGACACTTACACTCACCCATAGATACTTACACTTACATTTACACTTATACACACGTACAAACACACTACCAACCCTTTGGTCTTCCATGGGTCAATTTTGGCCAACCCTAATTTTTGGCCATCCCTAATTTTCGGCCGACCTAATTTTTCGGTCAACCCTTTGGTCTTCCAGGGTGCAATTTTGAGAACCCAAATTTTTCGGTCAACCCTTTTGTATTCCAGGGTACAATTTTGGCTTGTAGCTTTTTTGGCCTTGTAGCTTTTTTGATGACTTGATCTTTTTTGACCTTGATTTATTGTTGGCGCAACTTTGATGGTTCCCAATCACCGTAAGGATGTTCTATTAGTGTTCTATGAGTATTAGATGAGTGCCAGGTGAGTGCCAGGTGAGTGCCAAGTGAGTGCCAAAGAGTGCCAATGAGTGCCATTGAGTGCCAAGTGAGTGCCAATGAGTGCCAAGTGAGTGCCAATGAGTGCCAAGTGAGTGCCACATAGTGCCAACTGAGTGCCACTTTTTTCAAGCCTTTTCTAGCCTCCCCTGAGCCTAGAATAGCCCTAATATGGGTGTCTACCCCTAGGTTATAAGGTATGAGGAATCGATTGGTGTATATTACAAGTTGCTAGGATGCT
Source organism: Trachelipus rathkii (assembly GCA_015478945.1). NCBI lineage: Eukaryota > Metazoa > Arthropoda > Malacostraca > Isopoda > Trachelipodidae > Trachelipus > Trachelipus rathkii. Next base: position 2,588 of record JABUQX010028374.1, on the reverse strand, counting down.
TCCTACTATGAGTTAGTCTTTTTCTAACACTTATAGCCAGACAGAATATATATCTAAAGAGTTACACATTTGAGACAGTGAATGCAAACGTTTCAGAGTCCGCGTCCGCAGGTGAGCCCCGCCGCGAAACCGCCGCATGCGCCCGCAGGCGCAATATTACCGCGTAACCGCCGCCGCGTGCGCCCGCAGGCGCAATATTTCCGCGTAACCGCCGCCGCGTGCGGCCGCAGCCGCAATATTACCGCGCGAACGAAGAATATTGCGCCTGCGGGCGCACTCGGCGGGCGGGAACGCGGTAATATTGCCGCCGCGGGCGCACGCGGCGGGGGTTTCGCGGCGGGGCTCACCTGCGGAAACGTTTGCGATCACTGTCTCAAATGTGTAACTCTTTAGATATATATTCTGTCGTGCTATAAGTGTTAGAAAAAGACTAACTCATAGTAGGAAGCATCCTAGCAACTTGTAATATACACCAATCGATTCCTCATACCTTATAACCTAGGGTAGACACCCATATTAGGCTATTCTAGGCTCAGGGGATGGCTAGAAAAAGGCTTGAAAAAAGTGGCACTTAGTTGGCACTCATTGGGACTCACTTGGCACTCATTGGCACTCACTTGGCACTCATTGGCACTCACTTGGCACTCATTGGCACTCATTGGCACTCTTTGGCACTCACTTGGCACTCACCTGGCACACACCTGGCACTCACTAATACTCATAGAACACCCCCAAAGACACTCCTTACGGTGATTGGGAACCATCAAAGTTGATCCACCAAAAATGGTGTCATCAAAGATGACGTCATCAAAAGCTACAAGGCAAAAACTACAAGCCAAAAATTGTACCTGGAATACAAAAGGGGTTGACCGAAAAATTATGGGTTTCTCAAAATTGCACCCTGAAGACCAAAGGGTTGGACGAAAATAGGTCGGCCGAAAATTAGGGATGGGCCAAAAATTAGGGTTGGCCAAAATTGGACCATGGAAAGACCAAAGGGTCTGGTAGTGTGGTTTGTACGTGTGTCAGTAAGTGTAAATGTTAAGTGTAAGTATCTATGGTGAGTGTAAGTGTCATAGTGAATGTGTGTATAAGTGTAAGTGTGTGTGTGTGTGTGTGTGTGTGTGTGTGTGTGTGTGTGTGTGTGTGTGTGTGTGTGTGTGTGTGTGTGTGTGTGTGTGTTGTCTATGCTTTGGTGTGTGTGCGTCCGCGGATGGAAATAAGTTAGGACAGATCCAAACAGGTCATGTAGGTACCTGAGGAGTTCAATTTATGACCACTTAATCCCTCCAATGACCTTTAAGAATGGTCAATTTCAGCCCTTGATAACGTATCAAGGCCGAAATATCAAGGCCAAAGCCGAAATATCAAGGCCAAAACAACAAAAAAGGGGCTAAGCCCTAAAGGGGGGCAAAAATAGGGGGCAATACGTACGACGGAGGCTTCGCCTCCGTCTGGCAAGCCCCTTCATCGAAGGGCCGTCAAGATGGTCAAGGCCAAAAAAGCTACAAGGCCAAAAGGGTTGGCCAAAAAATTAGGGTTACCCAAAAAATTCAGGTTGCCCAAAAAGGTCAAGGTCAAAAAAGATCAAGGCCTAAAAAGGTCAAGGCCAAAAAAGGTCAAGGTCAGGTAAGATTTTGGGATAAAAAAGGTCAAGGTCAGTCAAGGTCAAGGTTAGTCAATGTCAAGGTCAGCCAAGGTCAGTCAAGGACACGAACAATATCCAGGCCCTACTACTGCTACAGTCAGTAGGAGATTTTCTGTAATTTTTAATTACAGATTACGACATAGTGAATTACATTAGTCTCAATACCCACACATTACTAGAAATATATAGAACACATACAATAGAACAATCTATTATAACATACAAAATCTCTCTCTCTCTCTCTCTCTCTCTCTCTCTCTCTCTCTCTCTCTCTCTCTCTCTCTCTCTCTCTCTCTCTCTCTCTCTCTCTCTCTTCTAACATAGGAAGGTCCGCTCATTTGGATGCGTAACAACGTCCATGGTGGCTAGAATTTCCAAATGCGTTGAACCGAACGAAAAAGGGCTTGCTATCAATCCTAGATCATCTTTGCATTCTAATCCACTTGCCTTAGAACACAATGGTAACACAATTTCAATGACCAAAGACCTTACTGCTGTAGGTAATGAAGTCCTCAAATTCGTGTAATAGAGGTTCGGTGGTAACTAACTAACTAGCTAACTAACTAACTAACTAACTAACTATATATATATATTATCCATCCGATCCTTTTAATATAAATATATAATAAATATCTATTATCTATATATATATATATATATATATATATATATATATATTATATATATAATATATATATATTAATATATATATATATAGGTAAACTTTTATATAGGAAATATAAGATCCCAACTTTCGATAGGCTTCATTTCTTAATTTTTTGTCGGATTTAAATGAAACTTCAGTTATAACTAGTTTATTGTGTTTAGAACATCAAATTAAAACATGATAGTCTTTGGCCTTTTCTTCTTCATTCTAGAGCATGTGTTCGAGATGACCTCCATTTAGCTCCGTGCATTTCTTGAGGCGCAGCACAAAGTT
>JABUQX010028373.1:12500-21756 GCA_015478945.1 Trachelipus rathkii | reverse complement strand
CGGGGGATTAGTCCCCGTCGTCCCGGGGGCGAGGCCCCCGACTCTTTTCATCTTTGCGTTTCCCTAGGTGTATTCCTTAGTTAAAAAAAAAAAAATACTTCAAAAAAAAAAAAAAAAAAAAAAAAAAGTTAAATCCATCTTAGAATTTCGGTGATTCCAATTAAATTTGTTTTATGTAGACCTGCCCGTCTCTGCCATACTTGAGATTAAAATTTACCTCTTTTTTATATTTATGATAATTAGATATTTATAATAATATTATATATATTTATTTTATTATATAATATATTTATATATATTCATATATATATATATTATATTAATTATATATATATATATATATATACAAAATAAGAAATTTAATTAATAACTAAAAATTATAATGATTGGAAAGTATGAAACACACAATAAAAAAGTGTTGTTTTTTTTAGAAAGAGAATTTTAATTTTAATTTTGCTATAAATTATTTACACTTCCGATACTAATGATTTTGAGACTGTATTACTTAAGGTTCCCAAATTATAGTTTTTAGATAACTTTCTTAACGGATTATATCTCGTTCCCCTTTAACAAATCCTAATCAATGTGAGGTCCCCAAAAGCCGCTAAGTGCGAAGGGCATAGTCGGAATAACTCGAATATTTTTTGCATGTATGTGTAATCTTGTGCGTTTATTAATGCACTAAATTAATAAATAAATTTATTAATATGTATTATTATATTATATATAATATATTTTATATATATATTTATATATTATATATATATAATTATATATTATATTATTTTATATATAATATATATATCTAATATATATATATATATATATATATAATATATATATATATATAATATATATATATAAATTATATTATATTAAATATATAGTATTTATATATTTATATATATATTATATATATTGATATATATTATTAATATTATATAATTATTTTATATTTATAATATATATATATAATAAATATATATATAATTATTATTATATATATTTATTTATAAATATAATTATATTATATATTTTATTTATATTATATATATATATATATATTTATATATATTATATAATTATATAATATATAATATATATATATATATTATTAGTAATATTATATAATATATATATTTATTATATATATATTATATAGTCTCTTGAGACATTTGTGAATATATTATATTTTATATATTATTATAATATTTATATATATATATTATATTAATAATATATATATATTATTTAATATATATATATATTTTATTAATTATATATATATATTATATATATAATATATATATATTATAATATTATATATATTAATTATATTATATTTATAATATATTATATATAATATATTATATATGTTAATATATATTATATATATATTATATAATTTTATATATATATATATTATTTATATATATATAATATTATATATATTATATTTATTATATATATTATTATATTTATTTTTATAATTATATATATAATATATATTATATTTATATATAAATCTATTATTATATATATTATTAAAATATAATTATATTATTATATAATTTTATATTATATTATATAATATATATATTATTTATATTATATATATAAATAGATATAATATATTATATATAGATTATATTCGATATATATATTTATATATATTTATATTATATTATATATCTTATATTATTATTATATATATAATATATTATACTTATATAATTTGAATATATATATAATTACATATATATATTATAGTATTATATATTATAATTATATATTATATATATATAATATATACATATTTTATTATATATATTATTTATATATATTTATATAATATTGATTGTATGTTAAATATTTTCTTCGCTATTTAATATTTTTTCATCAAATTATCGTTCCTTTGTACAACGTCCAACTTTTTATTATAGTTTTCCTTCTTTAATTTGTATTTTCTCCTATTGAAATCTATTTTTATCAGTTATTTAGTTATTTTAAATATTATGTATTTTATAGATTATTTATGATGGTATATTTATTTCTATTACAATTGCTGGATTTCCGTTTCGAAATCTATTTTAGTTTTTGACCATTTATTAATCACTTTTTTTTGTATTTAATGTATTTAATGATATTAAATATTAATTTATAATTAAATATGATAATGTAATGATAATGTAATGATATATATTTGTCTTATATTTAAGTTCTAATATTATTATTGTTTAAGATTGCAGAATGTGGTGGTATAAGTTAGATGGAAAATATTATGAATGTCCGAATTTAATGATAATGAACTTCTTAAGCAAATATGGTTTTACTGTATTCAGATATTTTACATGAAAATGACTCTTTAATGTTGGTATTTAGTGTATTATAATATATATTATATTATTAAATAGTTAAAAACAGTTACTAAGCATTATTTTAACTATATTTAAATATAAATATATATTTTTATTTTAGTTACCCCGTAATTTAGACAAATTAGGTAACATTATATTTTATATTTTTTTTAGCATTTTTTTCTTCATTAAATGATTGTTTATTAAAAATATTTGATATGACAATTTATATGAATTTTGATAAAAGCCGTTATAATAAGGTAATTTCCGCCGATATTTTATGCAACTGAAAGCTGTCTTCTCTTACCTTGGTTAGCAGATATCTTGTTTAGTCTAGGTAATACGAATTTGGAGAGCTACAAACCACCAATGAGATCTAGCTCAATTTCTGTCAGTTAAGTCTATTGACTGATTGTCCCAGCTTGGATGTATTGGATTATAAGTTAGCTAATATATACCCGATTGTAAACGCCACGCAGATTTCCAACATATCTCGATAGAGAATGATCTTATTTCCGCTACTGTTTTTTTTTTTTTAATCCTCTTTTTCTTTGTGAAAAAAACTTTTATTGATCTTAATTATGATTCCCTGTCACTACAGAATCTATTATTTTGTTGACTTTGACGCGTTAAAGGTTCTAATGGTCCCAGAAAGTCAGAATATATTTATAGGAAAATTCAGCTGTAATATCACGTATATATTTTTCCCAATGTTTCCGAATTAAACGTTGACTTTCCTCATTCCTCATATCTTTCCCAGTGGTAGCGCGGTGTAGACTTGTTAGATGTTTAACCCTTAATTAATTAATAAGTTTAGACCTATATATTAGTAATTTTTTTTTTTTTGTAGTAGCTGGTTTAGGAGTTCGTTAATTTATATTGCTATTTGTATTATTAAATAAAGGTCAGAAAATAGTACCCTCAGTGTAGTTAATGTACAGTTTTCCAAAATTTAGGAGAACTAATCGTTTAATGGATAACTAGTTTTTAAAATTATAATATTCAATTAAGGGCTAAATTGGAAAAATTGGATGAAAGTGTAAAGTAAATTATATAATTGTTAATAGTAATGATAAAACTTACCTTTAAAAACTGGCTTTTAGACATTAATTTGAATAGTTTTTTTAAAGATTTAAGACCATATATAACAGGAGCATTAGTTCCAATTCACATGTAAGAAGGTACTACTGTAAAAATTATTCCAATAATAGTTAGGCTCAGTGAGAATGTGACAGTATTTTAGTGAATCGAAATACAGAGACCGAGATCAATTTTCAATATATCAGTTATTTATAAATGGGCGTTAATTTTGAATAAAAAATTATAGGTTCGGAATTCGAGTATAAACGTTGGTCCGACGGCTATAAAAGCCCCGAAAAATGTCCCAAATAAGTTTGGGTTAAAAATCAAAGTCCACCCCTATAAATTTAATAACTCATTAACTTATTAATAAAAAATATTTAATCACATACAATGTTTCTATTGTTAAACGATAGTACAAAGATCTAAACTGCCCAGCTTAAATTAACCCCTCATTTTCAAATTTCCAAGAAATGAAAGCGTCCATTTCCGCGAATTTAATACAATGTTAAATTAAAATATTAGAACGTAAAAAATGTTATATTTTTATTAGATCTGCTAATTTGTTTTATCATATAAAGTATTTTATTTCTTAGAGATGGGCCAACTAATAAAAATTAATTAGATCAAATGTTAAAATCAGTGTTTTTGGGAAACTTAAAATTATGTAAATACCTTTATGAAAAATAGGACAGATATAAATTTCTCATTATTAAATTTATGTCCAAAACTCAGAATTCTATTCAGTCGTAACCATTGTAAAAAATTTTATTTTGAATTTTTTGAATTAGGAGTACATTTAACAGAATTATAAAAAATCATATTGTTATAGCATTTCTAAAAAGGTTATCCCTGGAAACAAAGAAGTTTTGGAAAAAAATGTAATTTTACCTCCCCGCTTCCATAACAATGGAATAAGTTAGATGATCATGAAGATAAAAAATATTGTTGTAGAACATAATTGTAGAATGGAAGGTATTAGAATTGGGATATCATTTTAAAAAGAGTTACAAACTTTTATGTAGAATTATCTGAATGATCATACTAAACATAAGGAAATAGAGATATTATATGAGAAGAACAATAAGATGGGACCCAATATTTATAAATAAGGATCATTGATTTTACAAATTAAATTCTAAAACTTGGTACTGTTTAACAGATAAAATTATAAAGTATTAGAAATAAGGGCATTCGCCCCCAAATTGATGATTATAGATTGTGAATATTAGAGCATAATAAAGACCAGGAGCTGCCAATTTATCTCCAATATCGACTCCCTCAATACACCAAAGAAATTATAATAATTATTGATAAAATATTTGAGTTAGGGTTTAGTAAGAAAAATCAAACCAGCCTTGTGTGTCCTGTGTTATTATAAAAAAATTGAATTAACGAATAGTTTGTTATTACCGATGCTGAATTAAATTCGTAGTTGACCTAAATGATAGATGGCATCCAGATTATAGAGATATTAATCTTTATGTGGATTAAAGTACTTTTATTCTTGATACACAAAACTTAACTAAATATTAATAAACGGATGAAGATAACCTTAAAATGTTTCATAGACCGATAATAACTCCTATCAAAATTTCAGAGTTGTATGGAACTCTTATGTAGCACGCTGACTACTTGGGACCTTGCCAGAAACTTTTCTCTATGTTTAGGTAAATATTTGCCATTATATATGTGATATTAATTTTTATGTGATATATTTGAAGACATATAAAAAAGTTTGAACAATTTTTAAAGTATCAAGATTCCGGGCTTAAACTTTATTCTTACAAATGTAAATTTGCACAACTCATACGTCCAGATATTTGGCCATATTGATTCAGAAAAAGGTATTAAATTGACCATTAATGTACAGGAATATAAGACTATTCCCAAAAACTACCTTTAGTTAAAGAATGTTAAAAGAATATTGGAATGTACATATTATGAAAATTTATTCAATCTTTGGAACAATCTGACCTACTTTTCATCATATCAAGCAGATGCAAATTCTGTTTGGGAAGAATGACAAATCCTTTAATAAAATAAAAGAGTTACTTACTTCAGCTCCTATCCTTATATACCCTTATTATAACAAACCTTTTAAAAGCTATAGGTGCAGTTATACCCAAGATTTATAGAATGGATAAGTATTGCGTTATTTTTCAAGTAATTTCGCCTCTAGAAACAAATGATAGTACGACTGAAGGAAGCTTTGCCTGATAATTTATTAAACATTTTTATTATTTTTATATGGATAATTTAACGCCCTAGTAGTTCACAAGCTTAATATTATTTTCAAAATTTAAACAATACACCCAGATGTAAGGGCATTTGTAGTATCGATTTGATTTCTACATCAGATTTAAAAGCTGGACGGGAATTATTGTTGCAGTCTCTCAGTTGGAAGATTAACTTTATGTAAGCAAATTAACCCTTGACCTCAAATATATTTAGCCTTGAAAATGTTAGAAAGAAAAATTTAACTATTATTGGAGGAAACTGATATTATTTGAGAATAAATATCTGGAGGATCTGAGATATAGATTTATTAATTCCACAATGATTAAATACGTCTACTATTTCCCAGAAAAGGATAAAAATAATAGACATTATGAAACAATAGTTGTGCTTCTTTAATATTTGCGGGAACCTTTTGATGAAGACGTTAAATTATTTTCTGGAATTTTGTAAAACCATAATAAGAGTAGCAGTCTTTTTTTGGCAAAGATATTCAAAAGAATAAAGAATAGTAATTAATTGTTTATTTCAAAAAACTATCTTGTAATGTATTAAAAGCCTCTTACAAATACGATCCCCAAGTTCATAGTATTTGTTAGTATAGACATAAATGTCTTCTCCTATTTAGATAAGGATGATGATTTATCATCTGTCATTTTTAGGTTTTTCAACCTAATCTTTGTAAAACAGAAAGGAAACATTTGTAATGGTTTATAGAATTATATCAATAAATTTTCAGCCCCGCTTCATATAAATTCAAGATAATGTAACTCAATTTTTATCTTCCTATTTAAAAGGATTTGTTGCTTATAAATTAAATATTACCAACCTCTTTCCAATCCCGATAATATTATGTTGAAGACGGATAAAAGTTCAAAGTAGCCTTATCTGATTTAGAATAAATCCTTCAAATGAGAAGTTATTGTATCCATTTGTAATATTGACTTTATTCTCCCTTCCAGTCGAGTATAATGAGATACTTTTCTATTCTTCGAGAGACTTTGTTACCTTCAGATTAATTAAGAATTAAGAATCTGTCCAGACTACAAATTATAGGAAGCTTTATCTTAATATGAACAGCTTATGACTAAAACTTTAGACACCATAATTCTAGCCACCCATAAGGAAATTTTTAAGTCAATAAGTATAAACTTTGAGTTGGAGATATCTATTCTTTTCTTCTCCGTGTGTTGTGGGGGGGGGGGGGTGGGGGGGGTTTATAGATATCTCCAATTCAAAGTTTTTATAGTTTTGATGCTTAAAATATTTCTTTTTGTGAGATTTTATGTTCTAAGTTTTAGCATGGTTGTTTATATTAAGGTAAGCTCTTCTTTAGTAATTTGTCTTTCGTGGAAGAATTTACTTGTTTCCCCTTTAATTATATTGGAGGGGTAAAAGCCCGGGGGGTTTTTTTCTCCCGGGAAAAAAATAAGGGGGGGGAAGGGGGGTTTTTTTTTTTTCTTTATCTCGAGGTGGAAGGAGAATAAGTGCTAGCATATTAATAAGGTAATTAATCCTTCATTTATGAATGTGTATTTTTCTAAATCAATATATCGGATAGCGACAGACGTGCATTCGGGGCGGGACGGAATAGTGACTGGGGATTAACTTGATAATTCTATTGCTATCTTTACATAAGATATTGGGATGGTAAAGAGGTTGTGATAATGAGTTTTTATTTTTATACAGTACAGATATTTATTATAGGGAGAAATAAAATGTTCTTATCTGATTTTTGAACGGCTGAAATAATTTTTTTATTACTAGTTAAACAATTACATTGTTTGTTTTATATTTGGATAGGTATGCTTATAAACGTAAAAATTAAGATGATAAAAATATTCTTATTCCTTTTATCGAAATAGGGAGAGACAATTATTTCTATGACTAACAAATACCAGAACCCCCTTGGGTCTAATTTTGAAGAGGGTATATTACAAGGGATAGTTTTTACAAATCAACAATTATTTATATTCTTTATGTCTCCTGTGACATTTGGCCAAGAAGACTCTCCATCTTGTTTAAGGTTTAACAAATTATGAAAATTTAGATGTGAATCATGAGCAACACTCATAGCAGAAGTTATTAAAGAATATGGGACAACTATTGTTTCATTATATGTTCTGATTATTTTTCCCTTTTGAATATTTAGTAAGACGTTATAATATTATATGTCGTATTTATCTTAATATATATCCAGATTATTTTTCAAATATTTATCATTTTTCCAATGGATTCCATAATTTTTCTTTTTCTAACATTGTTCAGAGTAAATTTGAGGTCAAGGTTCATTTGGACTTACATTTAAGTTTTGAATAGTCTTATGAGAGTTGCAAAATATTGTCTCTCGTCCAGTTTAATTGATGTCGAAATCAAAGTCTGATGATATATGCATTAGCATTGGGTGTTAGTTGGTTAAATTGAAAGATATTTATGCTTGTGATCTATAGGGCTGTAATTTATGTCCATATAAATAATAATCAATGTTTATCATTTCTTCAGTCAATTTCTTTCCTCGTACTATATTTTTCAGATGATAATTTCCTTGAAAAATAAGCAATAGGCTTATCCATGTCTATAACTCTTTGGTTAAACTGACCTATAGTTATATTAGAAGCTTGAATGTATTCTAAGTTTTATTAATCAGGTCTATAAGGATAGAGAGCTGATAGTAACTTTTTTTTTATTAAGTTGTTATCCAATTTGACCAAATAAATTTTGACTTCTTTGTTAGGTTGGTAAGAGGGCCAACTTTCTCGCAAGATTTTTAATAAATTTGTATAATAATGACCCATTCCAATTATGCTTTTAACCTTAATAGAGGTATGTTTTTGATAGTCTTTCTAATGCTTATACTTAATAGGGTCATTAGATAACTTTTCTGATATGACAATATGGCCAGTATTTGACGGAGTATTGTGCAATGTACTTTTTTAGAAAAAGTTTAAGCCCGGATCTTGATATATTTTAAATTTGTTCTAAATTTGTATATGTTTCAAACCACTATAAAGAATAGGTTCTCATATAATTGGCAAAATTTACCTAAACAGTTTGAGATATATGCAAGGTTCGACCAAGGTAGGAGTGTACTATGAGTCCATAACATCTGAATTTGTGGAGTTATTTCGGGTACTATAACTGTTTTGGTTTATCATTCGTTATTAGTATTAGTTGAAGCTTGTGTATATCCAAGATAGAAGTACTTTATACACTAAAAGTTAAGATTTTATTCTGGCTTGCCATTACTTATTTTTAGTCACAGAATTTAATTTTCTAGCATCGAATACATGATGTATAGAAATTCCAGATTTTTTTTATAAGTATCACAGGACTACACCATAATTCTTAAAGATTTTTCTTTATTTTAGCTGAATAAAATTTGATAATATTTCTTAATATTTCTTGGTGTATTGAGGAGAGTCCCGTGAGTTGAGGGTATGATTGCTTAGTCTCCTGTTTCTATTTTATGCTTATTAATTTACACACCTATATCATCAGGAGGTTTGTGCGAATGCACCTTTCTATTTTATTTAATACTTATCTTTTTATCTGTTTAACAGTACCCAGTGTTTAGAATCTTT
>JABUQX010028373.1:0-7500 GCA_015478945.1 Trachelipus rathkii | reverse complement strand
CGCGGGGGACACAGCGGAAAATTTTAAAGATGGGATTTAATTTTTTTTCATTACTTCTTTTTATTTTTAGTAATATTATTATTACAGTAATATATTAAGTATATTAATAAAATATTATGCATTAATTTTATTAAATATATATATTATATTTTATCTATATATCTATATATAATATGTATATATATAAAATATATATATATTATATTATATTACTATATAAATATATATTTTATATATATTATTATTATATATAAATATATGATATATTTTATATTATATATATATATCATATATATATATATATATTATATATTTATATATATTATATATATATATTATATATAATTATATTATATTATTAATATATATATTATATATATAATATATTTAATATTAAATATATTATATATATATATATTATATATATTTTTAATAATAATATATATATTATATATATATATCTAATATAAATATACTTATATATATAATATATATATATGTTAATATATATATATATTAATTATAATATATTTTATTTTTAATATATTTATTTATATATATTTATTATATATTTTATATATTATAATAATATATTAATAATATATATTGTTGGATTTGTGACAGTCCAGGTAGCTGGGCTAATGAAGAACAGATCACAAAACCACTTTGCCTACCTTAGACTATATCAGACGCAGGTTACTACGCGTCGACAGTTGAAAGGTAGCCAATGAGAATAGTGAAATTAACTTGTATATTATATTATATATATATATTAATATATATAATATAATATATTATATATTTATATATATTATATATTTATATATATTCCGCAGTGGACCTCGTGTGGACCGGTTATTAAGTTAATATATATATATTAAATATATATATATATATTATATAATATTATTTATTATAATTATATATATATAATTTAATTATATAATATTTATATTATAATATAATATTATATATCCCATTATATTATATATATATTAATTTATTATATATATATATATATTATTATATATAAAATATATATATATACTCAACTTATTATATATATTAATAATATATAATATATATTTATAATTATATATATATATTATATATTATAATAATAGTATTATTATTTATATATATATATATTTATCAAGGGAATGAAGAATAATTATTGATTATTTATTAATAAGGCTAGTGTTAGAACAATGCATAGAAGAACGGAGTTTTTATTCACCCGAAAATGAAACCGAAATTTTTGTGTTATTAATTTATTCCGAAATTTATTCATCTATTTTATTGAAATTTTCTCAAGTTATTTTATATTTATCGTTCGTTTGTTGATATCAATTGTGTTATAAATTATCCGCTGCTTACGAACTTTAAGTTGTGAAACAGTGAGAAAATTTACGATGGGATAAATATATATTACTTCAAGAGTTGATAGATGAAAAAATCAAGTCTTGAAATATTTGACATTTAATACATATTTTATATGACAAAAACGATAAGCAATAAAGCAAATATAATATATAATATAATAATAATAATAATATTAATAATAATAATTAATAATAATAATATATATATAATAATAATAATAATATAATTATATAAAATATAATATAAATAATAAAATAATATATTAATATAAGAATATATATAATATATATAATAATAATATAATAATTAATAAAAATAATTAATAAAATAATAATAATATATAAATAAGTAATAATAATAAGATATATATATATAATATATATAATAATATAATAATAAATAAATAATAATATTAATAATAATTATATATTAATTTCGTACGTAAATCAATGTAAAAAATTTAGTGCTCCATATACGATAATAAGTACGTCTTTTCATAAATAATTTTTGAGTTTTGATGTTTTTATTGTATAGGGGTGCTCTGTCCAGATTCATTAGGTTTTCTGTACAGCATTTACATTTTTTTTTACTTTTGGTTTGGGTAATAGTTGGACAGAACCACCACCACAACGATTTTTATAAAATTCACGACATCGGTTGTATAAAAGGAAACCAAAATGACTGGTGTCTTTTGGGGAAAAATGTTTTAGACTGACAAAATATTAAATAATCCTATTGGGTTTTAATTATATTCCAACAGACCAAAACTTCGTTTTATCACACTACGAAGTAGGCAGCTATACAAAGCGTGAGGCAAAGAGGGAAAATGACCCATAGATATTGACTGCAAAAATTTAAGGGAAAGAAGGCTCCGGGCCTAGAGGGATTAAAACGAATTGTACAAAGTATTAACAAAAAGTGTAGAGTGTCTCCAAGTATTTACAAATTGTATAAAAAAAAATTAAAGGAATAACAAACCTTAGAAAATTTCGTTAATGGAGAAGATAGAGAAAAAATATCAAAGTTAAAAGAGTTGATAGCATATCGCCCTCACTGACTATTCCTGTTTAATTTTTATGTCTAATTAAATATAAAATGTAGGGAAATCAAAATATGCCATGAAATAAAGGAAACTCGGTGAGAATTCACAGAAGCAAGAATTGAGTTGTTTATACTGTAGTACTGCATGGAAGAAACGTATAGAAGAGTTAAGCCGATAATCGTTTCAATTGACTTCAAGAAAGCTTTTGACTTAGTATTGTAGGGACACTCAAATAAGGGTAATAAAAAAATTCAAGGTCCATCATGAATTAATAAAGTCTTATCAACTGTATACATGGGACCAAACTCGAATCCAACTAGGGAAATGAGTAGATAATATAGAGTTAAAAGTCACTAGTGGATTAAAGTAAGGATGTACAGGGTTAACTAAACTATTCAAACTCAATTTAAAAGATTATGAAAGAAATGGAAAAAAAGAAAAGATTCTTCAACAATGGCTCGCTACATAAAAGTTTTTCTTTGCTGATGATGACCTAATCTTGGCAGAAACATTGAATGATGCTGCTGCGAGTATAAGAATACTACTGCAATAAGTAGATAATATGGTCTAGAGACGAACAAAGAGAAAAGTAACATTTTAATCTTCAATATGGAATAACAACCAAATAAGGTAAAGAGAATCAAAGTGCTGGAGAAGTTAAAATTTCTAGGCCAAGATATTGACAATGATAGAAATATGTTTAAGTCTTAGAGACTACACCTAATTAATAAAGCCCACATCTTGGCCAGTCAAGCAAGTTCAGTTATTGAAAAGAGTTGTAAAAATCCAGAAAAGGATAATAATCGGCAGAATGAAATACAGTAATACCTTGACTTTCGAGTTCAATTAGCTCGTATGTCAAATCAATTTATTTCATCAAAATTAATTGAAATGCCATTAATCCGTTCCAGCCCCCAAAATGCCACCCCAGTATTGTTTTTTTTTAACGTGTTTTTAAATAAGAAAATATTTATAAATAAAAAATATTGTATAAAAACATAATTAAAGAGAATGTAAAGAAACAAAATGATTTTATAAAGTGTATATTTACATTGAATATCTGACAGCTTGAACTTCATATAATTTTCTTCACTGGTTTTTGGCTTTTTCGATACTCTTTCCTCACTTACACTTGCAGGCCATTTCAAGAAAAACCTGTTCAAGGAAGTTTGTTTCTTCCTCCCTTTCAGAATGTTTCGCAAATGAGTTAGGCAAGTGTCATTAAATAGCTCCGATGCATGACCAGTGGTAATAGTCCCCGTATTTTGCAAAATTTTAGGATAGCTAGGGATTGTCTCTTTAACTGTAAACTTTGATTTCCGGTAGATTTTTGATTATTTCATCTGTCTTATGAAGTTCTACTTAGTTTTTTTCTAGAGAATCTTTAGATTGAAAGTCTTTTACTGGTAGATTGTCTTTAGCTGTTAAATATTAATTAATTAAATATTTTAAAAACACTCCTTTTTTTTTAATATTGTCCTTTATATTTTAATTTATGGTCTTTTGGAATTTAATTTTTAACTTGGCTAATTTTGTGGCACAAAAAAAAAAATCTATTGCTAGCATCACGCATATCCTTTTTAGGGTAATTCTATCAGATATCGATTATTTTTTCTGATAATCGTAAGTTATCGGATATCGTTGTTACCCATATATATAATTATAGTTTGTTCGAACTCGTAAGAGTGACTTTGGCTTTGATTAAATTTATATAAAATATTTTTAAAAAATTATATATTTGTTTATAATTATGTACTGTATATATCAACTTAAATGTGTTATTTAAAATAAATTTTATTAAAAATAAAATAAAATTAAAAAATTTGAATTGTGCTACATTTGCATAAATTTTACTTCAGAATTTTATTTAATATTGACACACACACACACACACACACACACACACATATATATATATATATATATAATATATATATATATTATATATTTATATTATAAGTATATATATATATTATATAGTATATATATATTATATATATAAGATATATATATATATATATATATAAAGTTTAAAATTGAGTTTATTAAGTTTATTTAAGTGTTGTAGGGAAAAAAGATATATGCCGGTATTTTTGGTCGAAAGAGTGCCGTCCGATGGACTGAGGACCTTGATTTGTGAAGAAACAAAGGTGCGTTAAGGGCAGTGGCTAGGGATGTTGTGGATCAAATCGTTTACATTGAAACAAAATGATTGAGAAATGAGGGAGAAGAAGATAAATTGTATTTAGTTTTATGGATTTGCAACAGGCGTATTGAACTGAGTAATAGGAAGCGTCTATGGCACGGTGTAGTCGATATATGTGATTGGTGGTAGGCTCTAGGAATGGGAATCAAATTATGGTATGACGATAGTGAGCGTGTGTAGAATAAATGGTGTCAATGTGATTGGTTTAGGATTAATTAATAGCGCAGTAAGACAGGGTTGTGTTATGTCTCCTTGGTTATTCAATTTGTATAATGATTCGGGTTATGAAAGAATTTGAGTGGGGATGGCAGGAAATTGCGTGTTAGAATGGTGGAGAATGGAAGAGAAGTGGAAGGGTGCCCTACCTATTATATGCGGATGATTTGCTTTTTTTGTGTGCGAATCTGAGAGAGTTTGAGAGGATGGTAGAGAGATTTGGCAGGGTGTGTGAAAGGAGGGGCCTGAAGTAAACTGGTGGCATAAGCAGTAAGGTTATGCGTTGTGAGTGAGGGACACTCCTCAGTGTGAAGTCATTATGTTAGATGTGAGCAGCTAGAACAAGTGTCTGAGTTTAAATATTTGGAATATTTGTTAAAGAGGAACGGACGATGCAGAGTGTCGTAGAACAGTTGTGAATGGCAGGAAGGTGGCTGGTGCAATTAAAATCGTTGGTGAATGCCAAAGGGACATAAGTCTTGGTGTGTTTGCTCAGGTCTTACATGCAGGGCGATGTTGTTACCTGTGTTATTTGTATGGTTAGTGAGGACTATGGTCTGGAATAAGAAGTATAGACGAAAGTTCAATGTGTTCAGATGGACAATCTTAGGGGTGTGCAAGGTGTGAGAAGAATTGAAAAAGAGAGGAATGAACGTATTAGAGCAGTGGTGCCCAACCTTTAGTAGGGGTAAATGGAGGAATAAATGAAGTATGTTGAGAGTTTGGTCATGTGGAAAGGCAGAGTGATAGTAGGTTGGTAAGCGGATGTATAGTGGTGAGTGTGTTCGGAACCGACCGGCTGGGGGAGACCGAAGAGAAAAGTGGATTAGTAGGGTCGGTGAAAACGAATGTCTGAAGGAGAGAAATTGTGAGTTTGGCAGAGGCGCAAAAAGAAAGGTGCATGAAGGAGAGAATGGCGGGGTTTTGTATGGGGCATTTGGTTTATGGCCCACCTGGGCCAGGGGATGACCTTACATTGCCGATTTACCATAGTGAGGGTCCGTCGCGCGTCCCATGTGGCTCTAGGGTGGATTTTCTGTCTGTGACGAGCTCTCACTAAATTAATGGTACAGAGGGGGCAGCAAGGCTGGGCTTTCTTATAGATTAAAATATATTGTTCATCCTAACATGGCTTTTCTTTTCCGATGCTTGTACAACACCTTACCCCCAATCTTGGCGAGCAAGAGGACAGCGTGAAGAAAGAAAGATATATATATATATAATACTTATATATACTATATATATATATATATAATAATATTACTTCATATATATATATATATATATATAATATATATATATATATATATATATTATATATATATATAATTTGCTGAATATTGAGATTGTTGTCAGTAGAAATTTTTGTTGTGTTCGAGTCCGCCCTAACGCCCGCGCGAAACTCGTAAGAGAGTCAGTACGTACGAGTGTCCAGTGCGAGAGTAGAATGACTCACTTCTCTCTCTCTCTCTCTCTCTCTCTCTCTCTCTCTCTCTCTCTCTCTATATATATATATATATTATTAATATAATATATATATATATATATATATATATATATATATATAATATATATATATATATATGTATATATATATATATATATAATATATAGTATATATATATATACTATATGTATATATATTATATATATATATATATATATATATATATAATATATATATATATATATAATATATATATATATATATTATATATATATATATATATATATATATATATATATATATATATATTATATATATATATAATATATATATATATATATTGATTAAAAAGAACCTATCTAGTTATACACAAACCTGAACCTAGCAACAACAACGCAATAACTCTTTCTTACCTCAGTTAGGTTTTCTCCAATGCTTAAGTTTTGTGTATCCCCAAAAAAAATTAAACGACCTTTCTTTATTATTTACTATTGTAAATATTACTTTAAATTATTATGTACAAGATTGGAGTGATCAAGATCGGTAAAGATACTCCAGGAACCGTGACTATGGATCCTTTCACAAAGTCCCCTGGCGCCAGTTTGCCTTGATCCCAGATACCACCTTTTTCCACGACCTTCCTTTTCCCACTACCTAAACTCTCAACAATCCAATACCTTACTTCTCTTATCAATTAACCTTAATTGAACCGCATTATTAACAAATTAATTCAAGGGGCCTTTAGGGACCATAAGGTCTGAAGAGAGAATATAAATGCTTGAAAACCAAAACCAAAACGATAATTAGATAAAAAAAAAAAAAAAACTTCCGCGTGCAGGACTAGATCAAAATGACCAAAAGAAACAGCCCAGGATCTTCTTAAGCATAAACAGGAAACTCAAGCCAAGCCACATGCAAGCAGGAAGAAGACCCAACCTATAAAAGAAAACACAAAAAAACAAATTCACCCACACCCCCCACCACACACTCAGCAACCAACCTCCACTATCACCCTCACCCTTAAAAACACTATATAATAATACCCCATCACCACACCTACTAACAAACATATCCTACCATACAACTACATACCTACTATATCATCAATAATAAAAAAAATATCATATAAATATATTTATATAATATATATATATCCACCTATAAAATACATACACCTATATATATATATACTATATAAAACTCTCT
>JABUQX010028372.1:7500-10000 GCA_015478945.1 Trachelipus rathkii | reverse complement strand
TTAATAAACCCTGACCCTGATCCTGAACTTGACCCTCACCCTGACCCTGACCCTGACCTTCATCCTGACCTTGACCCTCACCCTGACCCTCGGTCTGACCCTGACCCTCACCCTAGTCAACTAAGTCTGACACAATCTTACAAATGTGGTTCGAATTTTTTTTCGTCTATCAAGTCCTTTACCATAATTATTAATTTTAAATAAAATATCTAAATTTATATCTATCGAAGCTAATAATAAGCACAAAGGATACAAAATTCTAAAGTAGTTTTGAGGCAAAAAAAAAAAAAGAAATCAAAAATGATTATACAGATATGCATTGATAAAACATTATTAAATTACTGTGTTGATGTTATTTGAATAAAATTTATTTTAAAATATGTTTTAATCTACCACATTGGTTGGCATCAACCTAATAAAAAAAGTTTTTAATACAAACATTACTTGTGTTGATTGGCAAAGTCCCATTCAATATTTACCCATAAATAATCCAGAACACCTTCTATATAAAGAAGGGTTATGTTATCCCGATAAAAAATAATGTGTATTAATTATTTAATAAAGTATATACTTATAATATAATAAGTGTCTTTTATATTATAGAAGTAATTGGAAAAAGCGGAATTCTTCAATGAACAATAACATTGTGTCTATGAGTCACTACTACATATAAATCGTATAAAAGTGTTGATCAGATATAAAAGTCAATAAATGGGTCATCAAAGGTTTCCTGTGAGGTCTGAGACAAAATCAAAAATAAAAGATGTACAAATATTTTTATTTGAATTCAAATTAACAATTCATTATATCACTCGATTATAATTAATAATAATAATAATAATAATAATAATAATAATAATAATAATAATAATAATAATAATAATAATAATAATAATAATAATAATAATAATAATAAACATACTTCTCAAATAATAATAATAATAATAATAAAAAACATTTTACTTCTCAAATTTAATAATTTAATTGAAAAGAACATTTTTGCTTTTTGTTACAAATAAATTTCCCTAAATCCCATGAATTAACTTAAATACTGAATAAATAATAATATAAACTTGGAAAAAGCAATATCATAATTATTGAATTAGTGAAATTTTTTCATACGCTTAAAATATATTGTCCGTATAGATCATTATATCTGCAAATATAACATTTGAATTTCACGCGTGCTGATATATATATATATATATATATTTATATATATATATATATGATATGATATATCTCTTATATATATATATATATATATATATATTATATATAATTATATATATATATTATATATATTATATATATATATATATATATATATAATATATATATATATATTTATAAAATATATAAAAAATCGGCACACGCCGCCGTGACTGTGTCTTTATTTTTGTAGTCCAGGCTTAATTTAATATAATTAATATATAGTATATATATATATATATATATAATGATATATATATTATATATATAATATTATATATATAATATATATAATATATATATTATTATATATATATATATTTAGCTGTGGAAAACACACACAAAAGTTGTAGTGCAGATTTGAAACAACTTTATTTTGGTGCTCACTTCAGATACAAACTGAAATGTGTTAAAAGTAAGTTCTTCAAGATTTGTTTTCATACCCCAACTTTACCTTGAATCTTTTTATTTAAAAACAAAAAATATATATATATAGCCAGATATACAGTATAGCTTAAATATCCTTACATTCTTACATGCTAAACAACCTGCATAGTACAAAATCTCATAGAAAATCAGATTTTGTCTGTACTGAAGGTATTTCGATTCGAGAATGTTTGGTTTGTAGTATTGCACCATGTCGAGAAGTATGACCAACGACCCTACTAGAAACAGCGGAAACATCTTTGACATTTCTTTCAACATCGACCGAATGACACGGATACTTTGGTAGGAGAATTTGTTGATTACTAACCAAAATATCATCACTAATATCATCAAGAAGAGGTGGGGGGGGGGTGATAGGAGTACTCCCCCAGTCTATCAGTTCCATGTAGGAAGTGGCGTTGAGATTGACGTTTAGCTGCCTTTTATCAAAGCAGCGAACTTGCACATTGGTGGAGGAAATTTTCTTTCTTGCTTGAAGAATTTGTTGACATGAAAATCTTCTTATTGTTTCCCGTTCATCTGCAACACCAGCTAGCAACAAGTTTTCTGGATGACAAAAATAGGAGTTGTTTAGGAGCACTGGAGAAATGATGTTCTGATCCTCAGGAGAAAGTTTTTGATACTGTGATACCATAAAGTGAAAATTCTTTGCACCATCTTGACAGAAGGGATGGGAGCGGATATAGAACCATATGGGGGCATAGAAGTTCAGTACGAATCGTACCAAACGCCTCAGATCATCAGATGCGGATTCTGTTGAAACGTACAATCGAAGCAGTCTGTTAGCTTTAGTTAGCCACCTTGCATGGCTTAAGGCACCCGGCTGTGCAGTTTTCAAATA
>JABUQX010028371.1:22500-28576 GCA_015478945.1 Trachelipus rathkii | reverse complement strand
ATAAAAAAAAAAGTTCTGAATATAACTAAAGAAAACTCCGTTTTTATGTACATCCTTTTAAATAACACTTAATTTATGCTATAAAACTAGTTTATATATATATATATATATATATATATATATACATATATAATATATATATATTATATATATATATATATATATATATATATAAATATTATATATATAATATAATATCATATAAATATATAAGGGTGGTTAAAATTTTAAGGGCCGATGTTGATTTTGAATAAAACACAAATTACTTAGGAATTATTGTCATTTTTTTTTTATATGTGCAAGTTTGCTATGGTTCAATTATGTATGGAACAAAATATCGGCCAAATGGCCGCCGCGACCTCGGCGGCACACCTCCATCCGATGGTCAAAATTTTCGATGACGCTGAGGCATAATTGAGGTTCTATGCCGTTAATGTGCCGAATTATCTCATCCTTTAGCTCTTGAATTGTTGCTGGCTTATCGACGTACACCTTTTCTTTCAAATAACCCCAAAGAAAGAAGTCCAACGGTGTCAAATCACATGATCTTGGCGGCCAATTGACATCGCCACCACGTGAGATAACACGGCCATTGAATTTGTCGCGCAAAAGAGCCATTGTTTCGTTAGCTGTGTGGCAAGTGGCACCGTCCTGTTGAAACCACATATCGTCCACATCCATACCTTCCAATTCGTGCCATAAAAAGTTCGTTATCATCTCACGATAGCGAACACCATTCACAGTAACTGCCTGACCGGCCTCATTTTGGAAAAAATACGGCCCGATGATGCCGCCAGCCCATAAACCGCACCAAACAGTCACTCTTTGTGGGTGCATTGGTTTTTCGACAATCACTCTTGGATTATCATTCGCCCAAATGCGGCAATTCTGCTTATTGACGAATCCAGTGAGGTGAAAATGTGCCTCATCACTGAAGATGATTTTCTTCGAAAATTGATCATCCACTGTTGCCATTTCTTGCCACCATTCTGACCATTGACGACGTTTTGTATGGTCAAGAGGCTTTAGTTCTTGAGTCAATTGCACCTTGTAAGCGTTTAAATGCAAGTCTTTATGCATAATGTTCATCAACGACGAGCGTGAGAGGTGCAATTGTTGGGCACGACGACGAGTTGAAGTGGATGGCTCCTCAGCCACACTATCGCGAACAGCAGCAATATTTTCTGCAGTACGAGCTGTACGAGCATGCACTGGTCTTTTCAAATCTCCTACAGACCCGGTTTGCTCAAATTTTTTCACGATTTTTCCGATTGTACGCACATTTGGACGATTAAATTGACCAAAAAAATCACGAAGTGCACGATATGCATTTTGATTTGAACGCCCATTTTCATAATAAGCCTGAATAACTTTAACACGTTGCTCCATTGTGTATCTTTCCATGGTTCAAATTGAGTAAGTCTGAAATTGAAAAATGTCAAATGAAATGCAGTAAAAAAATTGACGTTTAGGTGTGGTTCACATTCAGCATCGGCCTATACAATTTAACCACTCTTATATATAATATATATATATATATATATATATATATATAGTATATATATATATATATATATATATATTATATATATATATATATTATATATATAATATATATATATATATATATAATATATAATATATATTATATATATATATATTATATATATCATATATATGGTGAAACTAAAGAAGTTACCCGCATGATATCTCGAAAACTAAGATAGGTACAAGAAAACTGATAACATATTGATGGAATCAGCTCTACGAAATTTGTATGGAAAATGAAAAAAAAAATTTTTTTATTTTAATTTTTTTTTTAATCTCAAAACTACGATTATTAGGTACAAGAAAACTAATAGCATATTTAGAATCAGCGTATGACATATGTATGAGAAAAAGATTTTTTATTTTTTAACTAAAGAAACCATGTAAACCGCAAGATGAAGAGAGTCGGGGTCTCTCGCCTCTGGGGGACGACGGGTTAGGACTATTTCCCCCCTCGGGTGAGGGTCTCCGGACACCCCCGCTCTTTGGTATATTGAGTGTTGCGGGGTTCTCCGCCACCATCCCCTACGGTATGGAAAACATTCCCCCCTCTGTCCCCCCCCGTCGGGCTCGAGCCCCTAAAAAAAATTTAAACGCTGATGCCATATATGTTATAGTTTTCTTCTACCTATCGTAGTTTTGGAAGATATTAAAAAAAAAAATAAAAAAAAAAAAGTAATTTTTTTTTTCATTTTCCATACAAATTTAATACGCTGATTCCATATATTTGTTATCAGTTTTTCTTGTACCATCTTAGTTTCCACGATTATCATCGCGTAACTTCTTTAGTTTGGCCATATATTATATAGTAATATATATACTATATATATATATATATATATATATATATATATATATATATATATATATATATATATATATATAATATATATAATTATTATATATATATAGATATATATATATAAATAAATATATATATATATATATATATATTATTATATAGTATATATATATAATTATATTTATATATATATACTATATATATATATATATATATATATATATATATATATATATACTTGTCCTTTAAAAGGAAGTTACATAAAGAGACATGATATCGGAAAATTTTAAACTTTGAGAGGCTGTAACTTTTTTCCTAAAGACTTAAATCATTTTCGTTTTTTTATTTATTATTATTTCTTTTAGAGTATATCCTGTGATTTTTAATTTTTTTTCTTTTATACAAGAAAATCCTTTGGGAAAATTCAAACTTTGAGAGGCTTTAACTTTTTTTTCCTAAAGACGTCAGTCATTTTCGTTTTTTTTTTTTGGTTTTTTATTCTTCATTATTATTTTTATAGAGTATATCCTGTGATTTTGATAAAATCTTGGGTGAAGCCCTTCTGCGCTACTATTACCATTTTTTTTTAAATATATACATAAAATGTATGAAAATCAGTAGAAAAAAACTTCTAATATTTTTTTTTAGGACTAGGTAATAGTTGAGTTAATTAAAGTGATTAAACAGATCCTGACGAAATAACGCTATTTTTTTCCGATAAGCGGTTTTTTATATATCTTTCGTCCACATGTAAAAGTACTAAAACTTTGGTGCCAAACCTCTCTCATATATAAATTTAATTAATCTACCAAAAGTTTTTTTTTGTTCATATTCGTTTTAGGACTCATTAAGTTTAGGTTAGGATAAGTTTTGTTAATTATACACAGTAAATCTGTGTCTACTTAACCAAACTTATTATAACCTTGCTGATTTTTGAAACGTAAAAAGAAATGATAATGAAAACAACGAATAATATTGCGATAAATATGTCATAAATTTGGCAATTTTTTATTAATAACATTTGGCAGCGTTGCTTATAGGAATATCAAAAACATCGATTGATTTTTTAAAAATATCGATTTTTTTTTATAGAATCTGTTGAACTCACCTATTGCCGTTTAAAATCCGACCGCACAGTATAATAGGGTGGTAAACCTCCGCTAAAATGCCGCAACCGGAAGTTGCAACCGGAAGTTACACTTGTTGCAAAGCAACATTTTGCAACATCCGGTTTTTCAAGCTTGACGTTGTCCAAGGTTAGCGGTTTTAAGTCGTAGATCCGAATTTAAGTCTGGAACCGACTTCCGAGGATTCCTGAGCCGAACTCTAAGTTTTACCCCAAAAGGGGGCTTAGCCCCAAAGGGGGTTTTTGATTCCTAGAAAGGTTTAAATATTTCGCAGAGACTGAAAACTTGGAGGCTGGGGTAGAGTAGCCAGAGTCGAGACGAGTTGAGTCGGGATTCGGATTCGAGTCAGAGAACCCCCGGAGGGGTCCCTCCTGGAAAAAAAAGAAGAAATGCATGGAATGCAAAAACAGAGGAAGAAGAAAGGAAGAAGAAAAGAAAGGAAAGAAGGAGGAGGAAAGGAGGAAGGAAGAAGAATAGGAAGGAGGAGTAGGAGAAAGATTCAGAGTTGGTACTGGCACCGGTGCTGGAGCCGGTGCGTTTGCCGAGTTAGTAGACATTCGTTTAATAATACAATATTATTACTGTTCACATAACTGTTCTGTTCTATCATGTTCATATCGTCAATTGGCATTGCATCTTACAAAGATAACCCGTCTTTCTAAATGTTGAGACTGACATTTATATTTTCAAATCCATTTTCTTTTTTATAAACGCCTAACTAATATATTTTCCTTATATTAAAACATCTTATATGTTTGCTTTTTTTTTTATTTTTTATTTTACATTTATACTTTGTGTTTAATTTTATTATTTTTACTTTTTATTTTTTTTATTTTTTATTTTTTATTTTTTAATTTTTGTTTTCAATTTTAAATTTTTTTTATTACTTTTATTTGTTTAAAACATTTTGTTTTTACTAAAAAAATTTATTCTTTTTATGTTTATAAAACGGAAAAATTAGCGTTTATAATACCTTAAGTAAGTTAGTAAATCAGTAAATCAGTTAAACAGTTGATCATATAGCAGTAAATCAGTAAATCAGTAAAGCAGTAATCAACTGCCTTCCAGCCACCTTCCTACCCTGATCTATTAATCTATTGATATATTGATCTATTTATCTCTCTTAATCTATTGATATATGATTCCAGTCATAAATATTTTGTAAAACATAACACAAAAACTTTTATTATTGTTTTTTTTCTTTAAACATTATGTTTTTACAATAAAAATTTATAGAAATCAAACTCGTGAATCTTTTGCTTTTATTTTATCCCTTTAACACACATTTATTTCAAAGGTTTCATTACTAAAAAAAATCCCATTACTTCTATTTATAGATTTATAAACCGTTAAAACACATTATGCCCATCAACCCTTACATACCCACTAATAAGCAAAAACGCCTCAAATCAGTAAAGAATCCACGAGCTAATCAACAAATCACCCTACCAAGCCAACACTCACTACCCTTCTCGTAACTCTAATTGATCTATTATCTGTTGATTCACAGATAATATTTATATTATGAACTAACATACACATAAAACTTTATCTATATTTTATGTCTTTGTTTCTTTAAAACATTTGTTTTTACAAAAACTTTATTCTTTTTATTTTTTTAATAATTTAAAAATTTTACATTTTTACGTACCTTAGGTCTGTTAAATTCAGTAAACCAAACTATATCCAACCACCACTTCCCTACCCTTCCATTGATCTATTGATCTATTGATCTATTGATCCATTGATCTGTTGATTCAAGTCCAATAATTATAGTATAACATACCACACAAAACTTTTTTTATTCTTGTTTTGTTTCTTTAAACACTTTTGTTTTTACTAAAAAAAAATTATGCTCTTCATGTATGTAGCTTAAAAAAATATTACACTGTTATCATACCCCTAAAACAGTAATCATAGAATCAAACTATATCCAACCACACTCCTACCCTTCCATGATCTATTCGATCTATTGGTACTATTGGATCTAATTATCTATTGTCTAATTGATCTATTGATTCAAAGTCATATTTTGTATAACATAACAAAAAACTTTCATATTATTTTTGTTCGTTTTCTTTAAACATCTTTGTTTTCACTAAAAAATTTATTCTTTAAATGTTTTTATAATTTTTGAAAAATTTGCACTTTTACCATTCACCTTAACAGCAAGCCTAATCCAGTTAAATCAGTAAAATCAATAATGTACTCTCCAGCCCACACTCCTACCCCGTTCCATGATCTATTGACTCTATTGATCCTACTTTGATCTATTGATTCAAGTATATTTTTCACCAAAATTACCAAAATTTTTTGGTTATTTTTGTTTTGTTTCACTAAACATATTGTACATTCACTTATAAAATTTATTTCGTTTATGTTTATAACTTAAAAAAATTTGCATTTTTCACATACCTTAAAGCAGTAAATCAGTTAAATCAAACCTCCCCACTACCCTCCTACCCATCATTGCATCTATTGATCTAATGATTCAATATATTTTGTATAACATAAAACAAAAACTTTTATTTATTTTTTTTTTGTCTTCTTTAAACATTTTGTTTTACACTAAAAAATTATTCTTTTTATGTTATAACTT
>JABUQX010028371.1:12500-15000 GCA_015478945.1 Trachelipus rathkii | reverse complement strand
TTAATATATTTAGTAATAGTGGAAAACAATGAATTTAGTGGTAACTGACATGATTCGAAAATAGATTAAGGCACTTTTACGTTTTTACGACTCGCGTCAGTATTATTATTAATTTTTTTTAAGCTAAAGGAAAATACCCAGAGGTAAACCGCAAAGATGGCAGGAGTCGGGGTCTTCGGCCTTCCGGGAACGACAGGTAGGATATTTTCCCACTGCCGAGAGAGGGTTCTCGAACCACACGCTATTTGGTATTGGGTGGCGCTGGGATGACCGCCGCACTCCCTACGGGGTATGTCGCGAAAACGTCCCGACCTCTGTCTCGCGACGCGTCAGAAGTATTTTCTGCATGTACCAATCCGCAATTAGATGTATCGCCGCCCCGGCACGCTGCCGTGAGCTTTCCGTTCGTTCCCTCCGTCGCATTCACTTAGGAGCGAACTGAAAGCACGATCCCCTCTCTCCTTCCTCGTTTCTCCCACTCCCCCCCCCCCCCGCTTCTCGTGTTTCCTCCCCGTAATCACCCACCCTCCCCCAATCCCCCCGTTTGCACGCTCTGCCATCGGCCTCGAGCCCGCTAATTTTTTTTAACATTTTGTAATAAGGTTTAATACCGCTGATTCATATGTGATTTGGTTTTTTCTGTAGGTGATCGCCTTTTTCGAGATATTTCACATTTTGAAACATATTTAACATAATGTGATTTTTAAAATACATTATTTAAAATATTTCGAACTTTGATCATGTCCGTTACCATGAATTCTTGTTCGTATCATATAGAGCAATATATGAAAAAAAAAAAACAAAACAAAAAACATAAATGAACGGAGTCGTAAAAACAGAATTGACCTATATTTATATATATATATAATATATAATATATATATATATTATATATATATATATATCTATATATATATATATATATATATATTTATTAAATATAATATATATATCATACTATATAGATATATATATATTTATATATATTATATATATATATATAATATATAATATATATTATATATTAGGCACTTGTCTTTAAAAGGAATTGCATAAAGAGAACTGAATATCGAAATCGGCAGACTCCTGTCTGTGCAGCCGCAGTTCAGGGTTAGCTAAAACTCCAATGAAAGGAGCGCAAGAGTTGCTATACAGTTGCTTCTTTTTTTATCATGTTTTTGTTAATTTTTTTAATTTTTTTAAATTTTTTTTTAAAGGGGTTTTTCGAGCCGACGGATGGACAGAGGGGGGGGACGAAGTCTCTTCGTCATTCCCGCTGGCCGAGACACCCTGACTCTTTCCATCTTTGCGATTTAATCTTGGGTATTTTAGTTAAAACTTATTGGCAACTTGGACGCACTATTGCCTTAAAATAATCGAAAAAATCGATTACATTGTTCGTTAGATATATATCGGTTAACTTCCTTTTAAAGACAAGTTCATATATATCAATATATTATATTATATATATATATAACATATATATATATATATTTATTATATATATTATATACATTAAAAATCGATAGTGTTATCCCTATAAAACGGAAATTTTTCTGATCGTTAGTTTTCAATTTTTGGTAAAGTTTTACTTTTCAGCATCATGATATTTTCAAGTCGCTTTGATATTGTGGTTCGATTAAATTGTAATGATACTTCGTATTATCGATACATGGAATCGAATATTTGGTAGTATATTATATATAATTATATATATATTAATATATATATTTATATATATATATATATAATACATAATATATATATATTATATCTATATATATTAAATATATATTTATATATATATATATATTATATATATATATATATATATATATTATATATTTGTATGTATATATAACAAACGGTTGAGTTGCTACTGTGTATTCTTTTACAGGCTATCACCACTTACGGGCAAAGCCCCTTTTCAAGGAGGGAACAGAAACTAATTGGGGAAGGAAGAGGGATCAAAGAAGAGAGTAACACACACTCAGGACGACCGACCACGTGACGAACTGGTCTTTCGCTTAGTTGGGCGAGTGCTCTACCGCTGAACTACCGGACGCCATTTTGGTGCTTTATCCATTCCTTATTGACTTATACGAGCCGACTCCACCGAATTGAATGTCCATTCTTCTTATAATAATAACTAAATCCAAAAATGATGTTGGTCCATTTTAATAATTTAATTAACTTTTGTTCTATCAAAAAGAATCTAGATTAATTTTGGATTGAATTTGTAATTAAAAACAGATTTTTAATTTTTCATGTTGTTTACATTTTAAAAAATTTTGTAATTAATATTTTTTAAAACTTTGTTCACAGTTGAAATGTTCTCATAGGACCATCTCCTTCAACAGACTCAAACTTCTAAATCTCGTTGCACGCTCTTGTGTGTTTCTTGGTATAACTTCTCTTATTCTTTCTTCTAAATTTCTCTTCTTCTTTTTTCCACTCTCTTTTTTTATGCGTCCGTTCTCCACCGCATTTGTTCATAATA
>JABUQX010028371.1:0-10000 GCA_015478945.1 Trachelipus rathkii | reverse complement strand
CCTTTTTATTGAATTCATTCCGTTCACTATGCCCTACCTTTACTGATCACTGTGCCGTAAAACTAGCCTAACTTTTACTGATAGACTTTAGTAAATTTAAAATGTTTCTCCATAACTCTATATGGAACATTCTTTTAAACATTTCTCACATCTCTTTTCTTGCAAAATTAAGTTCAAATGTTGTAAGAAAGCTATCAAACTTCAATCGTTTTGGCAATATATCAATATTATACACTCACACAAATACTTCATTTCACATTCCATTTCTGAACTTTAACTCCACGTCACATAACACGTCCGGACTTTTAAACCTTTCTACTACCGAACCAGTTTTTGTCAATATTTGTATATATTTATTACAAATAATCGATTTATTTTTAAAATATCATATATTGTTCATTCCAATTAAATATCGAATGGACAGTTTTTTTTTTGGTGTTGCCAAAATATAGCATTAAGCCTCAATTTTTTGGAAATAGTAGCGCAGAAGGGCTTCACAACCGATTTTTATAAAAATCACAGGATATATTATATACTCTATAAAAATAATAATGCAGAAAAAAAAGCGAAAATGATTGACTTCTTTAGGAAAAACGTTACAGCCTCTCAAAGTTGTTAAAACTCTATAGACTTTTCATTTTTGACCCTTCCAGGTAAGGTCTCATTTAGGCCTCTAGTTCAGGTTATGATATGTTTTGTTAAGTATACACAGAGTAAATCTGTGTATACTTAACAAATCTTGGTCAGGGTCCCGAATAGCTGACACCTGTATCTAAAAAACTACGGTAGCTACATAAAAACTGAATACATTTTTGAAATCAGCGAACATTTTAATGCAGAAGAAATAAAATTAAGAAGAAATAAAATGAAGAGCGGTAAAAAAAAAGTATATAATAATAAATGATGTAGTGTACGATAAGTTTCAACTGAGATGCAATTTTTGGTAAACGAAATTATGAAACGTGACGAATGTTGAAAAGTCGATTTGTCATACGAGGTATAGAAAGAGTATCAGATAAATGTTTTTTAGTACCAGTTAAATGGTAATGAAAGTAGTGGAGACATACATAAAGCGAAAAACAACAATTAAAACAGATGAGTGGAAAGGCTACAATTGTTTAAAGAAGAAAGATGTTATTAACCAAACCTAACCTTAGTAACCTAATATATATATTATATATATATACTATTATATATATTATTTATATAATTATATATATATATATTATATATACTTATATATATATATTATATATATATATATATAATAAAATATTATATATATTGGCTTTATTTTACTTTTCGGCCAAATTTTCAGAGTCAAAATGATATATCGTATATTTATATCGGTGATCCCTATATCGAAAACCTATTGAACATTTCATTGTTTGATAAACAAAGAAAGGACCATTTTGGGTTTTGAACTCATAGGAATAAGATGATTGGATATGCCATGTGCACTAATTTAAGATTTTATTTACTCATTTGAAATATGAATTTTAATAGGATTATTTTTATTAACATGATGTTCATCACACTATGCATTTTAGTCACTATCATATTAAGTTTTTTTCCCTTCTTTTGACTTTTTAAATATTAAATTTATGTCATTTAACACATATTTATAATGAGAATGGCGAAGTATTTTCACTTGCATTTTACAGACACAAAGCAGATGGTCTCAGGTTAATAATAATATGCGAAATTTTTTAGGAAAAAAGTTACAATTTTTTATATTCTATTGACGAAAGGTTTAAACTAACTAGGGCCAAGTCATATCTTAACAACTACGTGAGTTTGTAGTATTAAAGCTATATATATATATATATATTATAATATATATATTATAAATATATTATATCTATATATACTATATTATTTTATATATATATTAAATATATATATATATATTATATATAATAGTATATATATCGTATAAATCTGTGTCAGAATAGTTGGGGCCTTTCATAATTTATTAGGTTAGGGCTTGGGGGCTTAAATAATCTATTAGGGTAGGTAGTATTTTGGGGCTTTCTCGATTCCATTAGGTTGGGGTACTTGTGGGCTTAATAATCATTAGGTTTAGGGCTACTTTTTTTGGGGTTACATAATAACACATTAGGTTAGGGCTACTTGGGGCTATTAAGTATAGGTTAGGATAAAGTTTGGTAGGTGACACAGTTATATATAATATATATATATTTTTAATATATATTATAATATATATACTATATATTATATATATATATATATATATATATAATATATATATTTATATTATATATATAAGTCGGATTATATGATATAGATAGTTTCGATATTTGTATCGTTGTCTCATATGAACCTCATAGGTACCATATATTATTATATATATATATATAATATATATATATATATATATATATATATATTATATATATATATTATATTATATATATACGTATATATACTAATCTACTATACTATTTATATATAACTACCAAAAACATTAATAAAAAAAACGTCGTTTTTCATTCACAATTAAAAAGTAAATATTTTCTTTTCTCATTGCCTCGCAGCCCAGCCCAGGAGGGAGAGTTCTCGCTGCAGAAAAAGTACTGTACAAAATACATGCGTAAGAATGTTATTCAGCGTATTATTTTAATTAACCTTTTATAATTTTATTTTGGATATATTATGAAATATTTTTCTGGTTCTGCATTAAATGTTGCGGAAATTCAAAATGCTTTCAGTTTTTGGTAGTTTTATCCTAGTTTTTTTTAGATAAGTGTCAGCTATTCGGAACGCTGACCACAAATCTTATCATAGCCTGAACTAGGATGGCCCTAACGAGCACGAGACGCCATATTTTTTTTTTTTTTTATCAGAAGCCTATGGAAAATTTTAAACTTTGGGAGGGCTGTAACTTTTTTCCTAAAGCTTTAATATTTTCCTTTTTTTTATTCTATTAATTTTTTTTAGAGTTTAGCTGCGGTTCTAATTTTTGTCTTTTATAACAAGAAACTTCTGGGAAACTTCAACTTTGAGAGGCTGTACTTTTTTTTTTCCTAAAAGACGTCAGTCATTTTCGTTTTTTTTTTTATTCTTCATTATTATTTTTAAGACTCAAAGACGTTCTCCGTCCTATTTACCTAATTTGCATAGTCACATTTTTTTAATATATATCATAATGTAAGAAAATCTTTGAAAAAAACTTCTAATAATTTTTTTTAGGACTAGGTAATAGTTGAGTTAATTAAACAGATCCTGACGAAATAGCGCTTTTTTTCCGATAATCGGTTTTTTATATATCTTTCGTCCACATGGTAAAAGTACTAAAACTTGTCAAAATATATAACGTATAATTTATTAATTACTAAAATATAATTTTTTTGTTTTAAATTCGTTTTAGGATCATTCAAGTTTATTTATTTAAGTTTTTGTTAATTATAACTTATTTACTACTTAACCAAAACTTTTATAACCTTGCTGATTTTTGAACGTAAAAAAATGATGACTGAAACAACTAAATATTTGCGATAAAGATGTCATAAATTTGGCAATTTTTTATTAATAACATTTGGCAGCGTTGCTTATAGGAATATCAAAACATCAATTGATTTTTTAAAAATATTGATTTTTTTTAGAATCTGTTGAACTCACCTATTGCCGTTTAAATCTGTAGCCTAACGTAACTTAACCTAACCAAACTTATATTAGTGTCTAATTTACTTCATTTCCATCGTTTCAATAAACAAATTCACAGTTAAACACTGTAATAAATTTATTATATAAATGTATAGAAAAAAAAAGCCTCTTGAATTTTGTTTGATAGCGTAAATTATGAAAATACATTGACTTCGGATACATTAGTCACAACACAGTTTTATTTTGACTTTTATCAAATAAAAATGTGTTCGGATCCATGCAATCGATATGGGTCAAACTCACTCACAGAGACAGGGAGTTGTACGTTTTTTATTTAGATCACGAGGGAGTTGCACGTTTTTTAGATCACGAGGGAGTTGCACGTTTTTTATTTAGATCATGAGGGAGTTGCACGTTTTTTATTTAGATCATGAGGGAGTTGCACGTTTATTAAGATCATGAGGGAGTTACACGTTTTTTTAGATCATGAGGGAGTTGCATGTTTTTTATTTATATCATGAGGGAGTTGCACGTTTATTAAGATCATGAGGGAGTTACACGTTTATTTAGATCATGAGGGAGTTGCATGTTTTTTATTTAGATCATGAGGTAGTTGCCCGTTTTTTATTTAGATCATGAGGGAGTTTCACGTTTTTTATTTAGATCACGAGGAGTTGCACTTTTTTTAATTATGATGAGGGAGTTGCACTTTTTTTTATTTAGATCATTTATAGCATACCTCCCCCCAAAAAAAATTTCTTTTAAAGAATATTTTCTAGTGTTCAGAGGCAAAACGGTTAGGTATATGAAATAATCTAAATAAAAATTTATTTTCACGTACTGAAGAAATAAACAGAAAAAAATTATCGCCAAAAAGCATGAAAAGTAGTTTTAATTCCTTTGCGCGGTGATAAATGTTCAAATTTGGGTGGTAGATATCAAAAATAGTTTATTAAAATTAATTTATTTAGAAAATACTCATTTCACCAAAAACTTTTTTTTTTTTTTTTACAAAAAGTTCACACCTCACGGATATATTATTCTAGAAGGGAAACTTCTCTAGGTAATTTCTACCTAGGATCCGGAATAGGGATCGAACCCGCACCCTTGTCATGCGACTCAGTCGCTCTACCGGTTGAGCTATTTTAAAAACTTCGAGAAAATGGATTTCCTTCAAATATAAAACAAAACAAACCAATGTAGAAACCGAAAAACGCCTGAATTCGGCGTTTTAGAGCTCGAAGGGGGGGGGAGGAGACCTCTTGCTTTTAATTTGGTGCAGGGCCAAAAGTGAAACCTCACCTTATTGTGGTATATTTTTATTTAGGAATTTTTTTTTAACAAATATACATTTCTTATATATAATAATAATAAAGAGTATGTGAAAAAATTACTTCATTTAATATTAAATTAATATAATAAATTAAATATAATAATAATAATATATAATAATAATAATAATAATAATAATTATATAATAATAATAATAATAATAATAATTTTTTAGCTTTGGCTAGATAGAATCTCTCTATTGATATTATTATTATTTAAGGATTTTAACGTTAGTTATAAAACTTTAATTTGTTATTTCACATTTATATTTAAATAACATTTATTTTGTTTCATCAATTGTTAAATTAGTCTTGAGTTCGTCTCCGATGATGCCTGAAGTGGCCAGGCGAAATATTAGATTAAAGTTCAGAAGCGGTTGTTCTATTTATTCTTAGAATAGTCCTTAAAAAAAATAATCATGAAGCGGTTGATTACATTTACGGAATTGAAAAGGCTTGTAAATCTTACATTAAATTAGAAGCTGATATAAATTTCAAAATATAATACACATATTATAATATATTATAGAATTCACATAGCTTTTGTTTAATATATTTTAATTTTTTACTTCAATCCTGAAATATTTTCTTCTGATATTCATTTAGCTTCTTCTGGAATGTTGAATCATTATTTTCCGAATGTCCGTTGTAAGAAACAGTAGGATATTTAAATTAAACCTGTTTACTATTACTATCCCTCCTCATGGCATATCTGAAAACCACATGAGGAATCTACTATTAAGTATGCTGTCGAAACCCTTTCAATTTCAAGATAGTTTCTACATGGAAAGGATGGGTGGTTGCTATTGGTTCACCTTAGACTACATTCGCTTGACTTTACCATGGAGAAAGCTAGAAAATATAATTTGATGGAAACACACTTCAACCCAGTCTTCTATGTAAGATACGTTTATGACACCCTTACTATATTCAGGAACCATACAGACATTCATCAGTTTATAAACCGCTTGCATAGCCTTTTGACTCAAATTCACATCTGAAACATCTCTAATAATATTAACTTTTTGGATATTAATCAAAATTAGTTTTATTTTTTTTTCCACAGGCATACATGTCAAACCAACTGATAATGGTCCTGTACATCCATTACACTCTAATCAGAAGTATATAGAATTTCAATTGTAAACACTCATATAACGGCTTATAATATGCTCGATGGAGTCATTTGGATGCTGAGTTAAAAGAATTAACAGCCTGCTAACTGTAAACTACCCTTTTAAAATTAAACGGAGAAATTTAACAAAACATCACAAACTTAATAAGAAACAGGACACATAAGTAAATATTATGAAAGCATTAAAATTTTTTTTAAATATCATGTCGGTGAACCTTTAATTTAAATCATTGCATTATTAACGCAAATTAGATCTACAAGTAAATTTAAAATCACAGTTAAACTATACAACAAAAGAAAAATTTCTTCCTGCTTCTCAACTAAGGATGCCCTTTCAGTTAATCCTTATGTCATGTGTCAATTCGCATTCCGCGAGTCTGATGTACTCGACTATATTGGTTACACGACTAATAGATTAACAGATAGCACATCCCGCTATTAACCGTAAATATAGAAATTAATAAGTAAATAAAAAAGTAATATGAAATCTTTCAAAATCTTAAAATTTTAAACCTGTGAGCCAAACTGGAAATAGCTGAGGCTTATTACATAAAAAACATTTAAAGACATTACAAAAAAAAAAAAAAACAAGTTCAATCTTCAAAAATAGTTAATATAATATGAAATTCAAATCCAATTTGTAATTTTTAAATTTTTTAATTCTAGTGTTAAAATAATTCATTCATTGTTAGAATCGAACTCTGAAGATGTCCGAGGTTTACGAACGAAACCGGTCAGGAATAATAAATATAAATATGCCTTCTACTTTCTTTGTAAATTATTACTCGTAGATTAATAATAAAAATTAAATAAATATCAGAAGAAAATATTTAGGGATTGGAAGTAAAATAATACTAATATAATAATACTAATATAATAATAATATATATAAATAATAATAATATAATAATAATATAATAAATAATAATAATAATATAATAAATGGAGATGATAATCATGAATTTTGTTTTTATTTCAGTTTTAAGAATTACTGGTGAATAACCATTTTTATTTTTAGATTGTTTTATTTGAGTAATGATTTGAGTAGCTAATTCGTATCACTCTCAAGTCATTGAAGGAGTTTAGCACATTTAAAGCCGTAGTTAATTCCTTTGAATGCGATGAAGCTTTCGAAGAGATGAGAAGTTTGTTTTGCGATCATCGTTACAAACGATAAGTTTATTCAATTATTGAAAATAATTCA
Organism: Trachelipus rathkii; assembly: GCA_015478945.1. Taxonomy (NCBI): domain Eukaryota; kingdom Metazoa; phylum Arthropoda; class Malacostraca; order Isopoda; family Trachelipodidae; genus Trachelipus; species Trachelipus rathkii. The sequence continues at coordinate 2,703 of JABUQX010028371.1, read as the reverse complement.
GTAATAATCGATCTTTACATAGGAAAGTGAAACTTACTATTCGATTGGTATATGGTGAAAAATTTTTGGAAATATTTTTTTAGAACTGTATATCCTTTTATTTTTTGGAATTTTGTTTCAACTGGCAGGAGTTATTATCCTCGGAAACTTTTTTCTACAAGTAGGGAGCAAACTTTTCTAGAGAAGTTTGAGTTCTCTGTAATTTTTATTGATGAGATAAAATATTCCTATATTTTAAAAATTAACGACAAGTAATTCATAATTATAGGAATATTTCTAGTTACCAGAATTTAGGAAATATGGTTTTTTAATTTTTTATTGGGTAAGAGATCTCCGAACATGAGAGTTCACGATGTATATTACAAGAGTTGTTAATACTTATTCAAGATCCCTATTTCGTGCGTATTTTCTGCTCTGATATCGAGTTCAGTATTAGTTGAAAAATATTGCACAAGTATAATGTTCTTCGTTTGATCTTGATTTTCTAATGGAAAACTACATATAGGTTAATTACGTTTTGAATGTACTTACTATTCACTCCGTCAGATGATTATTAAATCTGTTTGCGATATAATTTTAATGAATTAAACTTTAAATTTACTCTCGCACGACAATTTTATCAAATATTTTAGATTATTTAGAAATCATATTAGATGATATTCATCCTATTTTTTTTTAAGAGTACTGTTGTAATGGTACTTGGTCGTATGGTAAAAATAGAAGACAAAATTTGGGAAAGTTTTTTTTTCTGCTTTGTAAAAGATTTTTTATAACATATTCCAATCAGTGCTAGACTCTATGAAAACGATTATGAGAGATCTTATGAAGATTCTTTTTGATATTAATTCTACTCTGCGATATTGTATTAATTCGTTGTTTCTTAGATACTGAAAAGATTCCTCATTTCGGTTTATAACTTTTAATAAATTGCAACTTGCATGATTTTACAGAAGGCTTAATATGAATGCCAAAAACATCAGAAGCTTTTTAAGGGAAAAAAAATCGGAAGGTGAAGCTGATCGTGAAAGTTCAAATTTATTGAAGTTTTTTAAGTATTTATATTGCTTTATCATGCTTCACATTTGTTAGGACGAATGAAGTTTGGACCATCCCATCCCCATCCTCTGATAGTGTAGGTATATAATTTTAGGGATGTAACTCAATCATTTATGGAATGGTTCTTGAAGTTTTCCATCATAACAAAGAAATTACAAGAGAATGAAGAATTTGTAAATTTAGTTAGAATGTCAAAGAATGTCAAAAATCAAGTTGAATATGCTGAACACTTTGTCCTTTTGTCCTTTATCGTTCAAAGCAATCAATTGCTGATAGTTTATAGGAGATTTGTAATAAGTGCAATCGTTTCTCCACTCAAATGAGCAAGATTCTCTATGCCTAAACAGACTTTAGGCTTATCTGTTGTACAAAAAGGAAGATTTTTTAATTGAATATTTATAAAGTGACATTATACCTTTTTAATATATATATATATATATATTCTATATTATTATATATTATATATATATTTATAGCTATTTTAATATTATATATATATATAATATATTATATATTATATATATATTATATATATTATATATATATATATATATATATATTATATATATATTATATATATTATATATATATATAATTTATATATATATATATATATCATTATATACTATTATATATTATTATAATATGATATATAATAACCGCGTGAGTCATAAAATTAGGAAAAATTCTTTTAAACTGCTTTGAATCTTTTTTTTCTACAATGTGGATTAATTATTTTATTTTATATACATACTTTATTTAATATTAATTGATATTATTGTAAATAGAAATGAAGAATTTATGAATTTAATTTTACAGCCTTGTTTGCAAAAAAATTTTACAAATGACTTTTTCTTAGACCAACTCTTCATAGGTTTCACTATGTTGTGGGAAATATAAATTTTCTTTTCTTATAATTTATTGCATATGCAGACCAGGGTAATCTTACTTGATTTTAATGGAAATTACAGGATATATAACCGTTAATTATCTTAAACTTTAAGTCTTAGAAGTAGAAATGTTGATTTTTTTTTTCTGTTCTTCATCTAAATTCAGAGAAAATTTCATTGCACTTGGCCTACAAAATATTTAAAATTTGCTTCCTTACCATCAAAATTTGCTGAAATTTAAAATTTTTGTCATTTTTATGGGCGGAATGAAAATTGGGCTCAGCCGAGCAAATATTGGACCGCTCCCCTAAGTTTACGAGTAGAATGGATTTTTTATTCAAATTTTTTTTTTTCTTTAAAAAAGAAAAAATAATTGGATACCGTAGATAATTTTCATTTTTTTTGAAATTAATTTTAAGAATTTTTTTAACTAGTAAAAAAAATATATGGTAAAAGCCTTTATTAAAAATTAATAAAATATATTTTGAATAAAACAAATATATAATGTAAACTAAAGTTTTTTGAAATACAGAAAAAAAACTTTAAACAAATTATATAGATTTTTTATTTCTTTTAAGGTAAAATCTTACAACTTAATAATTACCGTGAAAATTTACAAATGATTTTACCCACAACTACTACTACTACTATCTCCAACTCCAATCTAACTCCGCTCAGAGTCGGTCAATTCCATCTCTGGCACAGACTCCTTCATTTGCTATATATATATATAATTATATATATTAAATATATATAA
>JABUQX010028370.1:0-23187 GCA_015478945.1 Trachelipus rathkii | reverse complement strand
ATAATTGTAATATATATATATATAATATAATAATATATAAATTAATATATATATATATATAATATATATATATATATATATATATATATATATATATATATAATATATAAGAGAGAGAGAGAGAGAGAGAGAGAGAGAGAGAGAGAGAGAGAGAGAGAGAGAGAGAGAGAGAGAGAGAGAGGAGAGAGAGAGAGAGAGAGAGAATAAGAAGAGAAGAGAGAGGAGACGAGAGAGAGAGAGAAGAGAGATCCATTAAATATTTTTTGATTCAACCGTATAAGATGATCCTTTTTCAATATTGAAAAATATAATTGAATATCATAAATATATATTTATACTTAAGCTGTGGGGCAGGTAAAACATATTTGTTATCTCCATATAATTTTAAAATTGACCCACTTAATAAATTTTGTAGTTTTGATTAAGAGCATTTCACTCACAAATAAGGTTTTTAAGAAAATTAAAGTGAAAAATTAAGATTTGAATTTAATTATACAAAAAACTTGTAGTAAAATTTAATAATAAAAAATATATAATTTGTTTTACTGTAGGTCTGCGTCTCTAGTTAACATGATTCAGCTTAGACCACTCTGACATATATATATATATATATATATATATATATTTATATATAAAATATATATATATATATATATATATAAATATAATATATATATATATATATATATATATATATATATATATATATATATATATATATATATATATATATATATATATATATATACATATATATAGTTGAATTGGGTGATGTAGGGCTCTCATTCTATAAGTTTCAATAATAAAGATGATTTAAAATTTATAGTTCTTTAAATTTTCACAAAAACGATAGGCCGCTGCGATTTAATTATTTCTTTATGAAATGAAACACTAGGTTTATTAATTCTTCTTTTTAGAAATAGACACAAATTTTGGGTAATTATCTTCTTAGTAAGCGCAAACAAAGTTTGCAATAAAATTATTTCTTTTTAGGAATAAAGAAAACAAAAGTCTCCATCCAATTACTTTTTAAAGAGTAACTTCAGGTTACTAGGGAATTTAAAATAAATTCAAATTAGGAGACGATTTATTCAATGAAAAAGTAAAGTGAAAAACTAAGTCCCTTCTCAATTGACTTTCTGCCACCAAACATAGGGATCCTCTCCTAAGTCATTGCTAGAGCGAGATATCAGTATATGTTTAACAGCCTCCTACGACAAGTATTTACTGGCGTACCGATGAGCTTGTTCAGAGATATCTTTTGCATGTTATAAGTCTCGAGAAATAATATTAGATCGGATGCAGTAAGTAAACAGAGATGTTGCCTGGAGGAGCACTAGCGTCGTGTGTGTACATATGAAAAGATCAACCTGGTCTAATAGCACGAGGAGAAGGTTAACCATTGAAATTAAATGGAAAAGTTGAATATACATCAAACCTCCAAGAGAGTAAGGTGAGTATGCGTATTTACTTATACCCTTTACTTTGGTTATAGAAAATAAATATAATATGTCGCTCAACAAGAAAGATAAGTTTTTTATATAAATATTCTTCTCTAAATTATCGATATTGCGAGACAATACGGAGCGGACACATAGACAAGATGTGAAGATTGAAGTTAACAAAAAGATCAGATGGTCAGATCGTATCCTACTCACATAAGGTGATCGACGGGGAGACTTACTACACCCTGCTGTCCTCCCAACGCTCCAAAACACCCATACTATTCTCACTCTCACGTACTTTAGAACTAAAGTAGATATGATGTAGTATAAGATATTATAGTATGATAAGTAAAAATAACTCACTATTAAAATATCAATATAAGTTAAATAGATATACTTATTATAAATTGTAAGAAATAAACTAATTAATTGTCTTTAAATTAAATAAGGAAACAAAAAATGATAGCAAAAATTTAGATACTATTTATAATTAAAGGAGACATAAACCTAATACGTAATGTATACATGCCGAAATACGAAATTAATTACAAATGATAAATATTTATAAAACATAAAAAACCTATAGTTAATAGAAATATATATATTAAACATAATAAAATAATAGGTTGCATAAAATAACATCATAAGTAAGTATATCGTTTAATATATTATACCTATAACGGACAGTCACAATCGACAACATACCACTACAAACATCCACGCAAAGCACACGGTTACATAAAACTACCCAGATACATTTACTCGAGCATAGAAGACACAATTGATCATCTAACGTGGATCCACGTTCATTCACTTAACCTCACTGAATTTCGCAACACGATATTACCTAATATGTAAAGGCTAGTATAAAATGGAGGTTTATAAATAATTTATATATACCTAGTAGTATTATCAAGCCACACTAGAAATATATATATTTCCAAACTGTTATTATTATACGATGGAACATTAAACATGGTATACTGATATATTAAGTATATATTATAATATATAGATAATATATATATTAAATATATTAGATATATATAAATATATTATAATAATATATATTTAAATATATATTATTAATATTATAATAATATAATAATAATAGTATATATAATATATATATAATTATTATATATATATATAAATAATACTATATATTATTATCTATTAAATAATACTGTCAGATGAAACTCTTTTCCGCTGGTCTGTCTTTCTCCGTGGCTGTAAGGGTTGTTCCTCATACTTGGTTCGGTGCTCTCTCTATTCCTCGGAAAAATCGGCAACCTCCTCTATCAAAAGTGACGCACGCCACAAGGTGGAATACAGACTTACACAGCGGAACTAGTACGCCCACGATCAATTAACGACAACAAATAACAAACAACAACCCACCGGAGAATAGATTAAATTAACTATCAAAACCAAATCACCGTTAACTCACCAATAAGCGTAATAAGTGCACTATTTCGTACTTTCCGGCCCTACAAGGTTACACAACTCAAAAACAATCCAAATACTAAGCGCCGGCACTATAGCTCCAAATATACGCTCATCGGATCAGTCAAAACAATACGAAAAAAGAAAACAAGATACCCCATAAAATAAATATAGCCATGCATAAAAGAGGCCCTAAAAATCTTTCAATAAGGAGCCAATAAGGAGCTAAAGAAAGGGCTATTTCAAAAGCGAAGGGCCTTAATGACGTCATATGGAATATTGCAATGGCAATTCTACAGGCGGCCTAAATATTTTGCCTAGTAGATCCGGTGCCCATAAATATTCACTGATAGAAGAGTGTTGTGACTGAAAAGTTGTGAAAGAGTAAGAATTGATGTCTCTTGAAGTGAGTAAGTGGCAATGAATTATGTTGCCCCTTCAATAATGTCGTTATGTTCGCTTTAGTTTGAGTCTATCTTTTTATTGCTGCTTGAGAAATAATTTTAAGTCACTAAGTTGTTAAATTTAAATTATATAGATAGGGATAATTATCCTATTCAATATCATTTATTAATTTGTAGATGATTAATGATAGTATTCTGGAGAAATATTTTATCTTGAGGAGAAAAATTTTACTACTTGATAATAGGCCTCAATTGTAAGTAAAGACTATTATAGCACTAGCATTATATATTTGTAATATCACTATTAGATATCATGTAAATATATTAATATATTATATATATTATATAATAATATATATTAGATATATAATAAAGATATATATATTATATATATATAATAAGTAATAATATATATATATATAATATAATATATATATTAATATATATATAATATATATATATATTATATATATTATATATTATTAAAATTATATAAGATTATATATTAATATTATAATGAAAAGTGAATAAGCTATACACCATCTGAACATCAATAATTCAATAGAGAGCACGTTATATCAACGCCTGTTCTCACTGTGACTACACTAAATTCATGTCATTCACTCTCCTCAGTAGAGTGAGCACTACAAAATAATACCATTTATAAAAGGGATAAGAGCCAACAGAACTCCAGATTTTAATGAACACAGTAATAATCGAATTAAAAAAATAAGTAACAAAGTATACATAATAAAATAAGTGAAATATTTAATTGTCGCAATTTAATAGAGTTGTAAAAATAATTAAGCTAAGATCTAATCTTATAAGTCTCGAATGGAACTATTCAAACAAAAATATAAAGCAACCCAACAACACACACCACGTCACTCACGTAAAGGAAGTACATATATTAGATGGACGAAGTTTGCTGAAACTGTTAGAGTTACCTTTTATGTATGAATAAATAGTATTATATTATATTAACATTATAATAAATAGAGAGACAAACCATTATAGTATAAATTTTACCAAAGTGAATATATTCAAGATCTAGGTTAGGTAAGGAATCTCGAGAAAATGAGTCTTAGTACTACAATAAATGCCACATAACTAGTGGATATGATTGATAAGTTAATAAATCATTTATACAATTAATATTATATAAAATAGATAATGATTTGCCTTAATGTCTGACCAGGAAGCCCATAACTGGAAGGGGGAAAATATAGATAAAATCAAATGTAAAAAAAAAATTGAAGAGAAAATTTATTCCGTGGTCTACTATATATATATATAAGGTATATCTCAGTAAGAATGGTTCAGTAGGGCTTGAGGCATTATAGTATATATACCTACTACGATGGTGTACTAGGATATTAGGGGTAGTAATAGTTTGTATTTCATATAGGATTTCTATTATCGTTGATGTTAGGTATATTAGTAAGAAGGCTAGTATTGGATTGTAGTATATGAAGTACTGAGTGGGCTGCTTTCGGTATGATATCATACCAGATTGTATTAATAGAGGTTAACATCATCTTAAATGGTTATATATACGTACTAGTGATATTAGGTATCACCAAAAGCACAAATCACTTTATAAATTTAATTATAATGAAGAGAGAGGAGTATATATACGATAAACCAGATATAGGATAATATAATTGATGACTTAACTAAAAACAAATTTTATTATCCTTAAAGAGCAATGGTAATAAATTGTAATACATTACTTTAAGGCATAATTAAAAACAAAATCCATCGGTATATAGCTACATCTTTACAAGAATAAAGACATACAAGTACTAATCTCACAGAGGCCACTACCTCAAACAACATCCTTTGCAACCACACAATCAGATGAGGCTCAACAAACACGACAATGTGACGAAAATGCACCAAGTCGCTAATACACTATAACTAACCCTTTTGATAAAAATTTACGCCGCCCGTTACTCATGAGATCAATGATCATAATAGCATGTAGGAAATAGCTAGATTTACATAAAATAATACACGTTAAAAAACGTTTATCGTATTGATGAGATGAAATAAGGTGTCTGGAAAGATTTGAAATAAAAGGTCATGAAAGGTTGCATCCTAAAACCTAAGCATTAAAAATTACCACATCTGCAATAGTCTAAAAAATTAAAAACAGATGTTTTTTTTTTTAGTATCGTATACTAATTATGAGAGTTATGTTTTTTATACTAACTTTGACAGCCTTAATATTGGCTTTACTGTATGTTCGCGTGACCTGCGAAATTAAAATTAAGTTTAAACTTTAAGATTAAAATTGATCAGGTTAGGTAAATATTCTTGAAAATCTACAAGAATAGGCTTTCATAAAAAGGATTGTTTAAGTTATAGGAACCTAGCATGCGTGTTTGAGGCTGGCGTTTTAAGTGATGAATAATAATGATTCTAGAACATAAGCAGTTGAAGATAAGAGACCGAAAAATGTTATATTCATCACAGCCAATAAGAAGGAAGATTTAATTATAGATCGACGAGAATTTGTAGATATAGTTATGTTCAGTACACCCTTATTCACATTTCTGTAATATCATATAAATTTATTCATCACTTTTATAAAACCCGTAGTAAGGCCTCAATAACGACTAAGCTAGAGTCACCATAACTTTAACATACTTTTATGAAAGCTTCTGATAGATATCACTAAAGTATTAAAGTGTATGAATAGAATATACACATATCTATTAATCACAGTACATAACACTTTCACGTAGTGTAGTTATGAATTACTTCTGCCACCATTAAATTATCTTGAATCACTTTTTTGATATATATTATTAATAACACACAGTGAAAATAAATTTCTTACCATTTAAATTAAGATGTCGTGAAACTGAGATGAGATGATGCATAGTTCCTTTTAAATGATCACAATGTTACATATATACTTATATAGCTCTTGATCACTAGTTCCACATAATCATTCTATAATAAAAATCGATTAATTGAAAAGGCCTCCGCTAGTACTTATAAATTAAAAGCGGTTTTTCATAAACCTAAAAAAAATATTTTAAAAAATCTTTGACCTATAAATTATGCTACTAGTATCTCACCACTCCGTTAATAGAACCTTATAAGGGAAGAATTAACCGAAAAGGGCTAAAAAAGTGATATTAATCATCACGTCTCTTATAACTCCTGACCACATACTATTCAAATTAGTTAACGGACACCGATTTGATCCAAATTAATTAATAGTTCAAATACAATGAACCAGATATCCGATCATTAATATTACATATTATATGATTAACCACCCCGGAAGCTGGAAGATAAAAGATCATATGAACCTATGATGAATATATAATTATAATATATATATGAATATATATATATATATATTTATATATATTAATATATATATATATAATATATAGTAATATATATTATATATATATATATATATATATATATATATTATATTAGTAAAGAAGCAGGATTCCCCGCTACTCACTCAACTAATTGTTATGTTTAATGATTTACTACTTGATATTAATATTCACCTGTAAATCGAAAACCTGTACTGTTATTTTATCTTGTGTAAAGAATTACCTAACACAGAGATATGTTTTTTGTAATCAGACTTAAATAAAAATAGAGCGGATATGAAGTTAGACTTGGAACCCCAGAAACGGGTCTGAGATAGCTATTACTGGAGCTAGTCTATTAATCGAAGGACAGTTAGTAGCGGTCTACTATTATAAGTAAGAGGATTGTCAGGTAAGAAAATTGGCATTTTTAAGGGCCGGTAGATAGGAGTTTATTAGTTATAAACTAATGAAATTATAAAAAGTTCGTAGTTAATTTTTAGGAATTATTATTTTATTTAAATTGTATTATAAATATTTTTGATTTAATTAGCCAGAAATTAAATGAGAAGGGGTTTTAAGATAAAATAAAACAACTTTATGATAATTAGCATATAATAATTATTAATGTTATAACTATAATCGGTGACTCTTGTTAGTTAAAGAGTTTGAGTACCCTAAATTATGTTATACGTAATATGAGCACATTGGACTTATATTCAATCCATTTATCCGTTGTATTTGCTTAGAAAAAAAATAAAACGGATATAAATAGAAGTATACTACTCCGTTTTTAGATATTACCACTGTTGACCTCAATCCTTCAGGATTTCGTTAACATAAGAAATAATAGGCCCCTTTTATAGAGTGACTTATCGATGCAAAAGAAAAAAAAATCAAATCTGACATAATATACAAACGTGAAGTTGAAACAAACACACTTCACACAGAAATTATCATATAATAATTAATACAAAAATTTTATAAACATATCCTCTACTAAGTGACCGATCAAAAACACAATACACACACTAAAAAATAATATAAAATAAATAATAAAACAAGTTAAACTACCAAGGTGTAAAAGCAAGTTGTAAAATTAATGAAACCTTGATATTAAAATAGTAGATAAAAGTTTAATAAACTTAAAACAAAGTCAAAAAAAAAAAAATAAAAAAAAATAATAATAATAAAATATTAACCGATATTAAAGATCAAGTCTTTAAAAAGAGGAAGATCACCGAAGGTTCATAACCAATGTAGGCCAATACTTGGGCTGATTTGTATACTCGATCTCAAACTAAGTAAAAGACTCACTACATTACAATTAATACCTCCACCAAGAATTAGTAGAGCACCTCCTATCTGAGTGAGGGGTAAAATGAAGAGGGTGACTCTTCGCAGTACGAAATGGGGAATCTGAAAGCGAAAACCAAGAGAAGAACTTACGGTAGTAGCAAAACGTTAGTATAGGTGAGGAGTCACACTTTCCCTAACTTTTCTGAATGAGGAAAAGGAAAAGAGGTAGGAAAGAGCTCTTCATTTCCACCTTCAGATCTCATGGCACAATCCCACATTCAACTTAATAGATATATATGCACCTATATACTCGAGATTCGACAGACGATCACTTAAATTGATTCATTCCTCTAACCTTAATGAAATTATCGATCCAATCTGAGGGAGAGAGTCAGGCTTTGGCGTCAAATATAAATGTCGCCACACAAGCCACAAGATTAACAAAATTACGTTTGCAGGATTCTTGTCACAACTACCAAAAAAGACCGCACTGCATTCGCGTAACACTATACACATAGTATATAAAAAGGAATTAGAGCAACACTCTATGCTTGCCTATCATAAACGAATCACACAGATTATAGAAAGTCGATTTATTATATTATCCTAATGCACCTAGAGATATGATGAGAGGATAGGGTATAGACTATCCCATCCACGTAATGATATTTTAAGAAAATAAAGAGCAAAGACAATGCCTGGACCCCTCACCTCCAAGCTTCGTATCTATCATACAAACACCAAAGCAGATCGTCAAAATAGATTAAAAACGAGAGACAACGGATAGCACTGTAACCACTCATATATAAGAAAGACCGTAACTATTTCATATTAACGAATCTGCAAATTCAAAGCAAAATACTTACAGCACTACCACACCATTACGACAAGCAAAGGATAAGAACCATGATATTGTTAAGATTACAGAATATTAATAGAAATTCAGCTCGTACAGAGACAATTATTTAAACATATTTAGTGCTCCAAAGCGGTGACTTGCAATCGCACCCGGAGTGGTAGGTGAGGACCGGAATATGGCATTACCTCCGTTGCATCGCTCGTCACGCACTCATCAGCAGAAGAGAGAGCACAAAAGCCGAGTACCTAACAGAGAGAGTCTTCTGCTGTTCTAAAGAGAGAGAAATAAGTCGTAATTTCATAATAATAATCATCACGAAATATAAGTGCACGGCTGGAAGAAATAGAAGAATACACTCGGCCAAGAGCTCGTAATAGAGCTCATAGTGAATTAAAGACTCTTGTAGTTCAAGTAATTTCAAAAAAATTCCACTCCATTCCCCAAACCAATGATCAAGTTAAATCAGATAGGAAAGGAATTACTTCATAACACGAGATCATGACAATAGTATAACAACGTTGCAGCATGGCCCAAGTTCCAGAAAGGTCTTTTGAATATAGGTTCTCATAGAAAATTTATTCTTGCATAAAAATCATTTAGATGTGAAGGGTCGATAATTGCCCAATGTACGCCGATTAATTTCGCATTACCCCGCGCACTCCCCACTTTCCACAGGTACAAAATTTCACAAACATCTACCAAGACAGTAGGGAAACGGTTAAAGGTTAGCGTGGTATGAGACGATACTCCCGAGGCACATAAGATAGAATGGGAGAGGCATAAATACTGTGAGAGGGAATAAATGATAGACTGTCTTGTAAGTAGAAAACTCTTGTAGTTGTATGCTATACGCGCAGTGCTAATATACTCTATATAATTACAGTATTCAAAACGTTTTGGAAGAATAGATTGGTGGGGAAATATTAATTTTACAGTAATACATGTCATAAATACTGTTATGCAGAACATGGGAGTCATTACAATTAGGAGTCATCTAATTCACTAAAATATTGAAATAATCATAAATAATTAATTATTAAAAATCCCCCAATAGTAAGACAGACAGATCATAATATATTATAAGATATGTACGATTCAACATAAAAATAATAGTATAGAGTAATGATTAATCCATATCTACTAATATTACTGGTAGTAACCTATACCGATGGAATTTAAATTAACTCTAACTACCACTCGACTGGCGTATTAGGACACTACCGCAAAATCATTGAATGATAAAGATACTGCGCACTCGATATAATTCCACAGTAAACTCACAAAGGTATTCCTTATTATAATGGTGATTTAAAACTGAAATTTAAAGGGTTTTCGATGGGTATAATGGAAATTGTCCTAATTAAAGATTAGATAAGAATCTATTAACGAACTTGGAATAGCACTACGTGAAGTATTACTTGTTAAAAAAGGATCACGAAACCACAAGTTTAAGGACACTTTACGGGAAGAATAACTAATAGAGATCTTTCGACAAAAAACGGAACGTATGTGTACTCAAAACTTGCAGAACGGACACGAGAAGGACTTCTAAGTGTAGGAGGGATACAAACCATACACATCCACCACACGAAAAGAATCAAATGACAATCACTGGTCGGATAGGACGTATGAGTCCTCTCTTTCAATCTTTTTTATTAGATGTAAAGTCAATTGGTCATTGACTCGATATAAATGGAATAACACACGTTTATTTAAACAAACAAATTCACCACAAAAATATTATACTGACTGTAGAATTAGGAGATATAGATACGATGAGACCAGAATAACCAACCCGGTGATGGCGATATTACATACGGATTATATCGTAATATCTTCTACCTTATACACTTTTCTCATTGAAAAACTAAAAGGCCTTGGAATGAGAGTCGCTGTCTCTACCCATACGGATGAGTCAACCTGCCCCCCACCCAATTACTGAGGGATGTAAGCGGGAGTATATGAGAGGCCATTCTAGAATTGGGATGAACTCCTTAATTACTTGTTAATAGATAAATATATGAAAATGGATAATTTTTAAATTAATGAAGGCTGAGCAAATTACCCCCTATTTTGAAAATTGAATTTAGTATTAGTATATAGGTAAATTATATATAATAATTATAGAAGGATTTGCTCTGTTCTCCTGCCGCATAAGCGGTGCGTTAATCAAATACTTTCCTTTAAAAATTTAATCTTGTGAACTTATCTTATATATTATATTTGCGTAAGGATTACTGTTAATTGGGATTAAGTATCTGGTACATAACCTACGACTGGATTTTTGCAACAATTAATAGAGACGAATTTCAGACAATTGTATTATATATCTTGATAGACTTAATATAGACTTACTTTACTAGACTGTGGAGTTTGCCTCGACCCTTTTAAAGTGCTTCTTGAATTAGATTTAAGGAAGCGGCCCCCGATTGGAAGTGCCAAGGCCGCGATGGAGGCTGTATCCATATTTATAAAAAATGATAACTAAATTGACTTGGGTGATTTGAAGGCAGACGCTTACGTAACTAGTGCAATGCATTACGCTGCAGACATTTTAAATTCAACTGTCAAATATTATGCCTATGCATGGACCTTATTTCAAAATAACTTAATTATATAATTGAGAATATATGTCACTATTGAACTTTTAAAATGCCATTATTTATATTAGATCCACGAGTACTGAACCACGTAGTATTTCTCTTCACAGTAATGAATGCTTTTGATATCATTTATTCTATTATGCATGTTCGAAATTCTATCTTCCTTCTAACCGCTGTCTCTTTAAAAAATATCATACCCTGACATTAGCAGAAATATGAGAATTAATTAACGATATTAATTAGGGAATAGAATCCACCAACATCATTAAGTATATTAATCGAATCCTCTATTAATGAAGCCCTTAAATTTACGCAAGATTTAAAGATTATACTATGAACAAACTTAACTAGATGGGACTTTAATATTAATGTACTTGCTTATTAATAGTAATACCGGACAAGAAGTCTTTTTCCTTTGTTTTATCTTTTTCTTTTTAGCTATGATCTTTCGTTCAATTTTAATACAGATATATAACAAACTTTTTTTAAAACGAATAGCACTACTAGCACTTTTAACCTGATAGCACTGCTTATTCAAATTCTAGCGTTAGATGTCTTTATATTTGTTGAAAAATAAATTCTGAAAAATTAGAATGGAGATCTGTTTTGAGATCTTCCTTCAATGGAATCTTCAACTTTCCTAAAATCTACGAAGTCAATTTAATTTACGATAATTATCGTATTTTACCAAAAATGACTTAATTTTTTAACTCACAAACTTCGTTAATATATCGTTATAACGGAACCTGTCCTTTAAAAAGATGTTTACCGATATATATAGAACGAACAATGTAATCGATTTTTTTCGATTATTTCAAGGCAATAGTGCGTCAAAGTTGCCAATAACATTTTTTTTTAACTAAAGGAATACCCAAGATTAAATCGCAAAGATGGAAAGAGTCAGAGTCTCTCGGCTTCAGCGGGGGACGACGGGGGGGGGGACTTTGTCCCCCCTCTGTCCAACCGTCGGCTCGAGCCCCTTAAAAAAAATTGAAATAAAATTAACATTTAAAAATTAACATGATAAAAAGAAAGCAAATTGTGGTAACTGTAGCGCTCATTCTATTGAAGTTTTAGCTAACACGTGACACTGCAGGGTTTCACGAGTAGCGTTCGGCGATTTTCGATATCATGTCTTTTTATGTAACTTCCTTTTAAAGGAGTAGTGCCGTTAAAACTTCCTTTTCAGTACGAATTTATTGATGATACTTAGAATTTTCTAACCTTTGTAGTTTTCATAATATGAAATAAAAGAAATACTCTCTCTCTCTCTCTCTCTCTCTCTCTCTCTCTCTCTCTCTCTCTCTCTCTCTCTCTCTCTCTCTCTCTCTCTCTCTCTCTCTCTCCTAGCCTCAAACGAACTCTCTTTTTCGCTCTCTCTAGATTTTTATTACGATGTTTATTTAAGCTTTCTACACCTAAATCCACTCATTTTCGTACAAAAATTTACTATCAGAAAACTCCAAATTTAACTTACAATTTACCTATATCCATAAACATAAATAGAACCTCTTAGTATCCAAATAATTACGTTTATGAACAAAACGATATTTTTACTACAAAACTCCATCCGTCCCCACCCCGAACTCCCAAATACACTAATCTAGCTTTCCAGAATATCTCATCTTTTTGTTATTTTAGCTTGCTTATTTTAAACCTCATTTATCCATATTTCAAACTCATTACTAGCCACAAATATGATCACTTGACTTTTTTTTTTTTTTTGAATCTCCATTACATAAAAATCCCTCATATTTTTAATTTCGTTTAAAAGAGATCTGCAAAATCACTAACTAATTACCTCCGCCTTTCAAGTCGCATGACCTTGTTTTTATGACGTATTCATGCTTTCATTTTACAAGAAGAAATTTTTATTTTTTATTATTATTATATAAACCAAGATTTTATTCTTACTTCCTTATGCTATCATTTATTTCCGCATGGCTTTCTTGTTGTCTCATGTAATTTGAACACGTACATATGGTGGAAAAAACGTTTCCTTCTTTCTTTTTAATTTTTTGAGGAACATTTTTCTACCCCTTCTTACTACAAAACTCCATCCGTCCCTATTTTACGCCACTAATGCAGAAAACAGCTTTTCTTTTCTTTCCTTTTTTTTCTTAAGATTTTTTGGAGCTCGAATATCACGTTCATCTTTTATGAAATTTAATTTCCTCTACATATCCTATACTTACAATATATGTGGCAGCCTTAAATCAAATTTTAAGAAATATAACATTTGTGACGTCACCAACCATATTTTTTTTTGTACGGAACCGTGACGGAACTTTTGAATATCAAATCGCGGCTTCAGCAAATTTTACCCTATTACTAAGTTACCACATATTAGCTATCCCATTGATAAAAGGTTTTTCTTGTTTATGCCACTCGCGCGCGAGATTTCTCGGCTATATGAGACTCTGACGAGAATTTTTTTATACGTTTATAAAATTCCCTTAACTTAAAGTTATGCTTATTTTTTTATAATATTTTACATTAATATTTACAAATTTTAATATATTTTATACAATTATTTATTTGAAATATATTACATAACTATTTATTCGCAAAATATTGCTCTTATAGTGCCACTGCCTGAAAGAAAATACTTGCAACACCCTAGAAACAGCCTCGGAAGCACGCAGAACTTGTTAAAAACCTATATATTATATACATTATATATACCTTATATAATATATATATGTTATTTATATATTTATATATTTTTTTATGTGTTTTTATTTTTTGTGTGTGTATATGCACTGGAAGTTGAAGATTTTGAAATAATGACCTTTTCTTAATAAAAAAAAAATATGGATGAAATTTATTTATTTATTCAATTTGATATAAAAATAACATTAATAATAATAAAAAATAAATATAAGAAAAAATTTAAGTGAACGACTCAAAATTTATATTTGAATTACAGACTTCACTGTCACAGTTTTGTTTACATGCAAATCAAGCTTCAAGCGAAGGGCAAGTCATGCTAGCTCTGCAAAAAATGGTGCAAGAAAGTGATATGGAATAAAAATTAGGATTGGCAGAGTGCCAGACCCTTTATAACATCTAAAGGAGCAAGACTTGTGTTCTTTGCTCTGCCTATTTAGACAAATAAAATTTTTTTATTTGAGAATCAACAACTAGTCAGTGGCCACTGATAATAAAAATAATAATAATAACACACAACTAATTTAGTATTTATTTTTTTTATGAAATTACCAACCAATTGGGCCTAAGTTATACTACTCCATGTACCATAGAAGAAGACCTAAGCCTGAAGAAGAAGTTAGCAACAAGCTATTACAAACAAATTTGGCCTAAGATTTTCTACCCCATCTTATCAGTCAGAAGACACAATTCAGTTTCCTACTTGGAAACTCTACCAACAAAGGTGAGAAAAAAAGAATTAAAGACTTGGGTTTTGTATGCTTACTAATCCAATCTTGGTCTCCCATTCATTTGTATAAATGAATTAGAGGGTGAAAGGGGATCTAGTTATTATAAAAATTATTAACCATTTGCTTTAAATTATTAAACAGATTGAATAAATGAATAGATTTGAATTTCATATTTTTTGAATAATAATAATAATAATAATAATAATAATAATAATAATAATAATAATAATAATAATAATAATAATAATAATAATAATAATAATAATAATAATAATAATAATAATAATAATAATAATAATAATAATAATAATAATAATAATATAGAAGAGCCTATAAAATCCTATCCTTTCAGATAAGGATTGGCTCTGGATTTGGCAATAATAGGAAGCAATTTGGTATCAACAGAAAGAAGGAAATCAGCAAGTTAGAGAAGAGATTCTATTCCCCTTATATAAAAATTTCCTATAAATAAAAAATTTTAATTATCTATAATCTCCTTTAAATTCAATGTAAATATACAATTAATTTTTTATAGTAAATTTAAAACTAAAAATTCTTTGAATTCTTCCCTTCTCTAATTTATTTTCTTCATTAATTTATTCATATTTTCTGTTAGAACTCATGGACTAAGACTTAGGAAACGAAAAAGGAATACGAATTTGAATTGCACTTTTAAAATGATTAAATTGGCCACAATAAATGTGGGTGCGTATAGAGGAAAGGAGGAGGATCGAGACCGTGAAGATGATGAAGGCAAGAGTGATAGATGTTTTGAGGATTTGGGAGATGAGAGTGAAGGGTGAAGAAAGTGGCAGAGATTTGGGAGGAGGATATGTGTTAGCTAACAGAAGAGTCGACGTAGGAATAAAGTAACATGGTGTAGGCTTTATTTTTGGACCAAAGATTACACCTTTCATACAGGAAGTGAAAGGGGCAAACGAGAGAGGGCTAGTCTGTCCTACCTATAATCGAAAATATATGAAACCTTTCGTTCTCTTCCCGTAAAGCTACTATGCTGAAAATATTGTGGCTTGTGGCAGTTGTTTGAAAATTTTTTGTATTGGATGTGTCTGATTGTTCTGATATTGAATATTAATTTTATATAACTTTATTTAAGTGGTATTTAGCATTATATAATAAAATAATTGAAATAATGCATAATGGAGTAAGTGTAGATTTTATATTAAAGAAAAAACGCTTTTTAAAAAACTTATCTATAAAACCACAGCTTTATTTTAAAAAAATAATAGATCCAGTAAGAAATTACTCATTGGAATGCAATTTAAAAAACTAAGTATTTGGTAAATATAATGTAAAAAAGCTTTTCATACAAATAAATAGGTGCGTATTATAATTATTAAAATATGTTTTCGTTGTTTTCGATTTAATATATATATATATATATATATATATATATATATATATATATATATCTCTAACATATATATATATATATATATATATATATATATATATGTAATACACAGTATATATATATATATATGTATATATATGCTATCTATTTATATATATATATATATATATATATTTAGCCTGGTTTACTATATATATAGCATATATATATAGCAACATAACATACTCTTCTGCTATATATATATATATATCTTCTTTATGTACTATATGCTACTGCTACTGCTATATATATATATAAACTCTGCCTACCCAAGTGTATTCTTCCAGGTACGCCACTGATATATATATATATATATTAAATGAAAGAACTGCAATGGACCGCAGCTTAAATTTGTATAAATATTATACCCCCAAATGTATTTTCACCATACTAGGATACGATCCTGGACCTTAGCAGATGAGCGTGCATGTGTTTGACCACTACGCTACGACGAGACAAAGAGAAACCGAGAATACTTCTACTGTCAAAGAGAAGAGCATTACTAACAGTTCCTCCCGCTCGCACTGGGCATAAGAGCCAAACAGGTACCGCGCATGGTGAATAATACCATAAACCGGGGCCATTTTTATTAAATGAAGAACTGCAATGGACCGCAGCTTAAATTTGTATAAATATTATACTAAATGTATTTTCACCATACTAGGATACGATCCCTGGACCTTAGCAGATGAGCGTGCATGTGTTTGACCACTACGCTACGACGAAGAGACAAAAGAGAAACCGAGAATACTTCTACTGTCCAAGAAGAGCATTACTAACAGTTCCTCCCGCTCGCACTCGAACGTAGAGCCAAACAGGTACCGCGCATGGTGAATAATAATACCATAAACCGGGGGCCATTTTTTATTAAATGAAAGAACTGCAATGGACCGCAGCTTAAATTTGTATAAATATTATACCCCAAATGTATTTTCACCATACTAGGGGATACGATCCTGGACCTTAGCAGATGAGCGTGCATGTGTTTGACCACTACGCTACGACGAAACAAAAGAGAAACCGAGAATACTTCTACTGTCCAAGAAGATTACTAACAGTTCCTCCCGCTCGCACTCGAACGTAGAGCCAAACAAGGTACCGCGCATGGTGAATAATAATACCATAAACCGGGGGCCATTTTTTATTAAATGAAAGAACTGCAATGGACCGCAGCTTAAATTTGTATAAATATTTATACAAATTTAGCTCGCGGTCCATCAGTGCTCATTGTAAAATATCCAGCCTGTGTGTGGCATGCACTGTACCTGTTTATCGATTCCCAGTGAAGAGCTGTTGTGAATATGGCTTCTTGGACGCCAAGCTGTCTCGAGGCTATGCTGTCGTCGCATGTGGTGCGCCACGCTATCGCGAGATGTGTCAGTATGGTGGCTTTGGTATAATATTGCCTGGGAGCCCAGCTGCATTGCGGTGCTTTCAATAAAGTAATCGGGTTGCTATTGTGTGCCATGCGCGACGCGTTTGGCTACCGTTCGAAATGCGTAACGTAACTAATGAACGGCCCAAGCTGCCGGACATTTGTGCCGACAACGTAGTGATTAGCCCAGTACGCCTCGCTAGCGGTCTGGCCTGGTGAAAGCCGACTGAGCACTGTGTTTGCCTGGTAAAGCTATATCTGCAGTTCTGTTGTCAAAAAATGCTCGGTTTATATTGTCACCATGCGCGGCGCGCCGGGCGGCTGCCTGTTCGAACATTTGCCCGGTTTCTCGGACTACCTGTCTCGTCGCCTGGCAGCGTGATGCTACATCTTAAGGTCCAGGATAAGCAGTATCTAATATTAAAACCACATTTGAAAATTATAATATTTATATATATACTATGTAATAATATTTATATATATATATATATATATATATATATATATATATATATATATATATACTATACTAACTATATATATATATATATATATATATATATATATATATATCAATCTTTTGCGCTATAGGAGTTGGCTTCGTGAACAATTCACATTCACTATACTTAATAGGCTAGGCACATTACATGAGCAGGGTTGGCTCGAAAAAAAAATCAAATTATTTAAATCAAATGATTTTTTTTTACTTGATTAACTTTTTTTTTTTTTATTTTAATAATAGATCGTGATTTTTTTTTTTTTTTTTTTTTTATAACAAAGTGCTTTGCTTTTAAAATTACTTACTAATCCTAATTATTACCTAATTAATGATAAGTATATTTCATCTATATAATAAGTTTATTTCATTTATTTAGTTTTAATCACTTTTAATAAAGAAAAAAAGAAAAAAAATTAGAGCACTCAGAACTATTTAACTTCTGGTAGATTAGTTAAATGTTTACAATTAGTCTTTTATGCTTTCATATTTTAATAATTGACTTCATGAACTCGAAATGTATTTTTTATTAATCTACACTAAAGAAATAAAACTTATAGAAAAGAAAATAATAAATAACTACACAATTTTGGCATCAATTTTAAATTAAAATTAATGTCAAATGGTGTTGTTATTTATTATTATTTTTCTATAATTTTTATTTAATTGATCAATATTCAGGAAGTTCAATACTCATAAGTTCTGAGTGCTCTGATTTTTTCATATATTAAACATGATTTGAAACTATATAGATGACATATACTTATTAGGTAGATGACATATTCATGTTTTTAATTGGGTAATAATTAGGACTACTTTGTAATTTTAAAACACAAAGCAAAAACAATTTGTTCATAACAAAAAGTAAAAATTAAAGAAAATAAAAAAATTCAAACAATAAAAAATTGATTTATCCAAAAAATCAAAAAATCCCAAACCCTGCTAATGAGCCAGAAACAAAATATTGTTTAAAACTTAGTTTTTCTAATGGGTTTCGGATGCTTTTAACATTAAAAATCTCTAATTTCGAATTTCCTCTAAAGATTTAATTTTGCCTTTAGTAAACTATATGAATTTATTATGTTCTATTTTCTTCAAATATTGGAGTAGAAGATCACTCACGAGAAACTTTTAAAAAAATATGCGTCGAGTGACTGAAGGACTGATTGGTGAAAAACAAGGTGCGTTTATAAATGGTAGAGGATGTGTGAATCAAATCTTTACATTGAAACAAATGATTGAGAAAATGAGAGAGAAGAAGAATAAATTGTATTTAGGTTTCATAGATTTGCAATAAGCTTATAATAGGATTAATAGAGAAGCTCTATGGCAGGTGTTAGTGATATATGATGTTGGTGGTAGGCTTCTGAATGGAATCAAAAGTATGTGTAACTATAGTGTAGCGTGTGTAAGAATAAATGGAGTCGAAAGTGATTGGTTTAATATTAAAAGCGGAATGAGGCTGGGATATGTTATGTCTCCTTGGTTGTTCAATTTGAATATGGATGTGGTGATGAAAGAATTAGTAGTGGGGTGGCAGGAATGGTGTTAGAATGAAGGAAAATGGAAGAGAGTGGAGGGTGCCCTGGCTACTATATGGGAATGATTTTTTTTTTGTGTGGCGAATCTGAAGAGATTTTGAGAGAATTGGTAGAGAGATTTGGCAGTGTGTAAAAGAAGGAGTTTGAAAGTAAGCGTAGATAAAGGTAAGGTTATGGTTGTGAGTGAGGACAGTCCTCATTGTGAAGGACACCATCCAAAATTGGAGATTTTGGGACCCAATTTTAGCCCCTACCTAAAAATGGGCATAAAATTTCTTAATTTTCAGACAATTTTGATGGAAAGCAAACCGCAGTTTTTTCTGACCTCTAAAACGTTTTCGGGTGTTTTCTGTCTGTAGTCACTATTTCGGCATTTCATTTCTTCAGAATCTATTCTTTTTGATATTTTCGTATCAACTTCTACTTTTTTTTTTTTTCGAAATGACTCAAACTTAAAATACGCATAGATAAATCCACAGTGAACGAGAGCTTTGACTTTGGAAAATTGTGCTCAGGAATGAATTTAAAACCTACTTTTTTTTTTTTTTAATATTGAGCACACTAAAATCAAAAATGTAATTATTGTGCGTATTGGACCCATCTATGCATATTTCAAGTTTGAAGTCATTTCGAAAAAAATTGTAGAAGATGATACGAAAAAATTAGGTTCTAAAAAAATGAAAATGCCAAGACAATGACTACAGACACAGAAAAACACCAGAAAAGGACGTTTTAGAAGTCAAGAAAAGCTGTTGTTTGCTATTTTCCCCACCAAAATTGTCTGAAAATTAAGAATTTTATGTCCATTTTTAGGTAGGGGATAAAATGGGGTCCCAAAATCTCCAATATTGGATCTTCCCCTGAAGTTATGTTAGATGGCATAGCCGGGAATCAAAAGGTCTGAGCCAAATATTTAGATATATGATGGATGAGAAGGGAACGGATGATTCAGAGCGTAGTAGGAAAGTTATGAATGGCAGGAAAGTGACTGGTTCAATTAAATCCTTGGTGGATGTAAAGGGACTAGGTCTTGAATGCGCTAGGGTTTTACAAGAGGGTATGTTATTACTTGTATTAATGTATAGTAGTGAGACCATGGTATGGAATAAGAGGTATAGATCTAAAGTGCAATGTGTTTAGATGGACAATCTTAGGGGCGTGTTAGGTGTAATGAGAATTGATAAAATGAGGATTGAACGTATTTAACAGTTGTGTGTTGTAAGGAAAGAGGTAAATGAGAGAATAAATGAATATGTTGAGATGGTTTGGTCATGTGGAAAGGATACATGATAGTCGGTTGGCTTAGCGGATGTATAGTGATGTGTGCGCTGGGAATCGACCGGCGGAAAGACCGAAAAACAAGTGGATTTTCTAGCATATATAAAAAAAATTATGGGTTTGTCACCCAGAAATACTTTTGCTTCAATTTATACGGCTAGCTCGTGATAACTTGAAATATCGGAAAACTACACTAAAAATAAAATTTGAATATGCAGCTTAAATTATTTTAATTCATTTTTCTTATCATATAGTTTACTTTATTATAAATTTTAAAAATTTTTATAACCTTATTATTTTTACCTAATTTTGAAATAAATGGGTAACTATTTATTAAAAAATAATTATTTTTTTTGTGAATAGACGTTTTGATAAATTTTGTGCAAACACATTTTTGAGATAAATGCGTGACATTTAATTAATTTAAACAAAATTGAAGTGTAAATTTTAAAATAAAATGAAATAAAGCTTGAACGGAATCTAAATTCAAGGACCTAAAGAAAATTAAAGTGATAAATTTTAAAACAAAAATGAAGTAAACCTTGAACGGAATCTAAATACAAGGACCTAACCTAACATAAACTCAAATTTGTCTTATTCTTCCTCCGAAGACTTTCACATATACATTTGTTTCTTCCCATTTGAATGTGCGACTGATAAGAACTCCCGTTTCTTTTCCGGCTGAGGTTGGAGATTCTTTTTGTGGATACGATCGGCAATCGATTCATAGACACCTCGTTTGTTTTGCCAAAGTAAAGCTACCAATTACTACTATTTTAGTATCATAGTTTAGAAAGTAATATACTTTTTTCTTCTCTTGTATGTTATTAACATTAAAATTATCTTTAAACATTATTCCATTCCTCTTATGTTATTATTGATTTTATCTTATATAATAATATTATTTATTCATAAAGAGTTAGAGAAACTTATTCGTGTCTTTAAACTTTAAAGCTTATTTAATATATGAAAGGAATTATAAACATCTGTTTTTAACTTTAGTTTAACTAAAAAATATATATATATATATATATATATATATATATATATATATATATATATATATATATATATATATATATATATATATATATATATATATATATATATATACATCAGGGGCGTATACATAGGGTAGGTAGGGTAGTAAGCTTCTACCCAATATTTTTGAGTCTTTTTGATAAAATAAACTTATATATATATATATATATATATATATATATGTTATATATATGTATACAAAATATAGTGGAGTATATATATATATATATATATATATATATATATATATATATATATATATATATATATATATATATATATATATATATATATAACGAAAACTCTTTAACTGCAATACGTCCTTATTT
This sequence comes from Trachelipus rathkii, assembly GCA_015478945.1. NCBI lineage: Eukaryota > Metazoa > Arthropoda > Malacostraca > Isopoda > Trachelipodidae > Trachelipus > Trachelipus rathkii. Next base: position 912 of record JABUQX010028370.1, on the reverse strand, counting down.
TTTTGAAGGAAAAATTTAATTTTTCACGTCCTTTTGAATAAAGCTATATGTTTATTTATGTGTATTATATGCATAAGATTGACTCAAAGCCTGACATAGGCCTACCAGAATTTTTAAATAATTATTTTAATTATATAAAGGTAAACAACACTTAATTAATAAAAATGTTACATATAATTAAAATTCAATAAAACACAACACCTTCACTGCCTCTATTCCAAAACTTAAAACAGCAAATATATGGTAAACATTTATTTTCACTCTGTCCACCATAAGTGAAAATATTGTACATTGATAGATAGATAGATAGATAGATAGATAGATAGATAAATAGATAGATAGATAGATAGATAGATAGAGAGAGAGAGAGAGAGAGAGAGAGAGAGAGAGAGAGAGAGAGAGAGAGAGAGAGAGAGAGAGAGAGAGAGAGAGAGAGAGAGAGAGAGAGAGAGAGAGAGAGAGAGAGAGAGAGAGAGAGAGAGAGAGAGATTCACAATTGTACTTCCATTGGGAAACTTATATTCTAAGCAGTGAACGAAAGTTTCGTACTCGCGAAAATTTGCGTATTTTTTCGCTCAAACAGCAAGGTATGACGCTTGGCTTTTTCCTATATATTTTATATGAAATATGAAGATCTACCCGTACGCCCACCGCTTTCCAATTTACTCTTAGGAACAGAGAGGAAGGAAAATTTCCAAATGAATTTAATTATTATAATTGTTATTACAAAAATAGTTTAATTTCTTAAATTTATTTTATGTATCAGTTTTTTTCACTTTCACTTACAATTCTAATAATTTATTTTAACTCTTACCATTTAAATTATTTTATTAAAAGACTAAAAAATATTGGGGGAGCTACTTACCCTGCCTACCCTATGTATACGCTCCATAACTGAACGAAGTAATACTG
>JABUQX010028369.1:10000-33482 GCA_015478945.1 Trachelipus rathkii | reverse complement strand
GGGTACAGACGGTCTTTCAGGCAAGCAGGTTAATGAACGCAGATGCTTGTTTGTTTTCTTTGTAGTTTATTTCTATAGATGGGGGACGAATTAGTGCGAAAACCGACTGTTTGATTATCAGATCTTTCGTGAAAAATTAGCCTTGAATTATTGCTTGCGACAGACAGTTACAGCCTAGTCTCAAATTCATGAGCCCTCGAAATATGTAAAGCTCCATGGGAATAAGGTTGCGAGGACATATAAATTTCTTTCGTTGCAATGTACTATCATGATGTAACCGACAACATTCGAATGTCTGGTGTAAAACCGAGTGCGAGAAGACGTGTCAAAGGTTATTCTGAGTATTTAGGGGGTGTTTTGTTTAGGGAATGATGGAGTTTGTTATGGGTTAACTTGTGGGGAAAGAGATCATTGTCGTCCATCAGTGGTGATCAAGGTGATAGATGAGTTCTCTGCAGAGTCTGACATTCTGTTGGATTGATAACCAAACTTCTTAGGTGATTTAAGTAAGTTTGAGTGGAGGATTGTGGCAGGGCGTTACTGAAGGGTCTGAGTGAGGATTGTGCAGTGGGTTACTGAAGGGTCTGATAGGGTTTATAGTGAGCGTCATCGGCGTAGGTTACTATTTTGAGTGGGAGTGTGGGGATGTAGGGGATATCAGCTGTAATTGAACAATAGAAATGGGGACAAGGATGGCACCTTGAGGGACTCCATTTCTTAGACTTTACTCTTTTTGAGTTTATATATATATATATTATTATATATATATATATATATATATATATATATATATATATAAATAGATTATTATATATAGATATATAATATACAATATATATAATATTATACCTATAAATATATATATATATTATAATATATATAAAAGATTTTATATTGAAAGTATATGTATATAGAATTTTATTTCATTTACTTGAAAAGTTCATTAGAAATTCTGGTTCCGGCTGGAATTTTTTGGGATGCCAGCTAAATCTGGTTCTTGGTACACCCCTAAATTATTATATATTATAATATATATATATATATATATATATATATTATACTATACGTAAATATATATAATATATATATACTATATATATATATATTATATATTATATATATATATATATATAATATATTATATATATATATATATAATATATTATATATATATATATATTTCAAAGTCCAGAGTGGGTTTGAACCCTCACCCTTTTGGATGTTATGCCAAGAGTAAGGGTAAGGGTTCAAACCCACTCTGGGACTTTTGAAAAATACAAAAAAAAGCACAATTTCAAGTGCAATTCACTATATATATATATATAATTATATATATATTATATATATATATATATATATATATATTATATATATAATATATATATATATATATATATATATATATAGATATATATATATATATACTATAATATAATGATATATATATATATATATAATATATATATATATATATATATATATATTACAATATATATATATATATATATATATGAATAATTAAATCTCACATATGAAATTTGGTGTACAAAACTGTTCTTATGTAATTTGCTACCTACATGATGAAAATACATACCAAACTACATTAGAACAAAATGGGAATGGGGTGGGTCCAGCTCCCAAGAACCCCATTTTTAAAATAAGCCATTTTTTTAATCAATCAGATAAATTTTTCCTTTATCTAGCAAAGTAAAGGCATTAAAAAACAAATGAAACTATGTAGTTTCATGAAAATTGAACCATTAGAACCATTAAGTTTATAAAATTGTTATAAGAATTTAGGCTGTTTGAAAAACTACAGAAATTTTCAATGTAAAAAATATTAAAAATATACTTTAAATAAATTATTTCTGCAAGGGACTTGCAGTGCAGATGTATTAAGATATATATATATATATATATATATATATATATATATAAATATATATATATATATATATATATATTATATATATATATATATATATTTATATATATATATATTATATATATATATATATATTATATATATAGGTAATATATATATAATATTATATATATATATCTATATATATATATAATTATATATAATATATATATTATATATATATATATATACTATATATATATTAATATATATATATATATAGATATATTATATATATATATATATATATATATATATATCTCACTATGGTAAATTGTCAATTGTAGGGTTCATTCACTGGCCCAGGTGGGCCCACAACCATACCCCCTCACAAAACCCCGCCATTCTCTCCTATCTTGCACCTTTCGTCTCGCCTCTGCCAAAACTCACATTTCTCTCCTGCAGACATTCCTTTTACTGACTCACTTCACTTTTTCTTCGGTCTCCCCAGCGGTCGATTCCCAACACACTCACCACTATACATCCGCCTTACCAACTCGAACTATCATCCATCCTTTCCACGATGAACCAAAACCATCTACCCACATACTTTCATTTTATTCTTCTCATACCCCTTTCTTCACACCACACAAACGTCTCTAATACATTCATATCCGTCATTTTTATCAAGTCTTCTACATACCTAGGCAACGACCCTTAAGATTGGTCCATCTGAAAACACATTGAAACTTCTAGATTATATAGCTTCTTATCCCAGGACCATAGTCCTCACTACTATGAACAGTAACAACAGGTAACAGACATACCCTCATGCAAAGACCCTAAATCGCACTCAAGAACTTAGTCACTTTTACATTCAACCAAGATTTGAATTGCACCAGCCACCTATCTGCCATTTCACAAACTTTCCTACCTACACTCTGCATCATCCGTTCCGTTCTCATCCAACATATACCCTAATATTTAACTCAGACACTTGTTCCAGCTGGCTCCACCATATAACAATAAAATTGAAGAATTAGGTGAAACAATATATATAAAGTCAGAGTTGATTGAAGTTAATTTCAACACCCTCCTTCTTACACACCCATTGCCAAGATATCTCTACCAATCCTACTCAAACTCTTCAGATTCGCCCACAAAACCAAATCATCCGCATATAATAGGTAGGGGCACTTTCCATCCCATCTCATTCTCCATCATATCTAAACCCACCAGTGATCCTGCCCACCGCCCACCTCTAATCTGGTCAGTTAACGCCCACGTCCATAATTACAAATTGAATAAACCAAAGGAGACATAACACAACCCTAGTCTCACTCGCTATTAATACTAAACCAATCACTTTTGAAACCATTTATTCTTACATATTCCTCTATCAACATACAGTACATACTTTTGATTCCAATTCAGAAGCCTACCACCATACAACCACTAGCACCGCCCTAGAGCTTCCCTAATTAACGCCTATCATACGCCTGTTGGAAACCATAAAGATTTAAATAACCAATTTATTCTTCGTCTCCCAATCAGATTAATCCAATCATTTGTTTCAATTAAAAGATTGATCCACACTCCTCTACCACTCCTAGAACTCACCTTGTTCTTCAGCCAGATCAGTCCTTCAGCACTCGACGCACTCTTCGACCAAAATACCAGCAATATATCTTCCGTACAACATTCAATAAACATTATTCCCCATACTAATTCTACAGTTATCCCTAATATCTCACTTACCTTTTATAAGGAACTTATTACTCGCTCTCCTCCAATCCCATTGGAGACTAATACCCTCCATTAAACGCGTTTATTTCAAAACTTCAAATCCAATTTCATCACGGATCTCTCTCCAGTTCTTGATATTTCACTAGTATATTTCATCTATACCTGCAGATTTACCATTCTTTAACTTTCTCACTCTCACCCATTGCTAATGACCTCATCCCCAAAATACCTATTTCTTCTTCACCAAAACCTCTTCATTACTGCCAATATTATGCAGATTCTCGAAGTGTTCTTCCACACTCCCCCTCACATCCATATTTGATTAGTTACAAAAGCACCAGTTCCTCGTCATTATCAAGCAGGTTATCCCCTTATTCTCATTCTTAACCTTTCGGGCTTCCTTCCAGAAGAGCTTCCTATTCCTTGTAAAGGTCCCCATCATCCTCCTTCCAAAACTGTTCATTTACCTCATGTTTTTCTCCTACGTATGCACCTTTTTAGTATTTCTTTTTATCCTCCTTATATAATTCAAGCATCTTTCTTTTGAGTCATCATTGCTCTTATAACGTACATTCACCACGCTTCTTTTTATCTCATTTAACCACCGCTTGCATCCCTTCTTCATTCCACCACTCACTGTTAAAATTCTTATTACTTCCTACGTTAGCACATCCACATAACTTTTTTGACCTGCTAACAATTAACTTCAACTTCATTTGCTCCCAAGATTTTGTCAGTTTCAACTTCGTTCACAGTTCAAGCTGATTTACTGCGGAAACGCGCCTACATACTTATCCGTACTTCACCTTGTTCACTTAACTTTCTCTCTCTCAATGTTTACCCACTTCCTTCACGGTAGATCACCTTCCTCTCCAGTTCCAAGCCCGCCCACTAAGTGCTTAAGTTACAGTAGAACAACATAATGATCTTGATAATCCCTTCTTAAAACCCGTTCACTGATTTAACATCCAACACATACTTCAACATCTCCTCTTCACAGAACACCAAATCAAATCATACGTTTCACTCGATACCATCTCTTAGCGGTACACCACTCTAGATATCATTATGGAACTCTTGTGATTCGAAGAAGTATTACTTAAACACATAACTCTTGTCTCTTCACAGAAATCAATCACCTTCATACCTATTCTCAATTTTCTCCCGAACACCCCAAAACCACCCGTTATACCATCCCTTTTTTGATCACCTATCCAACCATTTCAGGTCCAACCCCCAACCCTATCCAATCTGAAGCTGCCTACTCCCATCAAAACATTTATCAATTAAATCCAAAAAATTCATACTCTCTTCAACGTTTCCCTCAGATGGACCATACATCACAAACACCACAATACCTTGACCTTTTCAAGCTTAAATTTAACCATTAGAATTCTAGGACTCCCACACACAAAGTCTACCATAGCTTTGTACAACAAGTCACTCATCAAAATTGCAACTTCTTTTCTCTCTCCCCATCTCATTTCTTTCCACCCACCAGCGCACACAACTATTTCCACCACAACCACACCCACTCATTTTCACCGTTTCCTTATCATCTTTGTTTGCAGTTACAGCGAGCAAATCAAATTTGCCCTTTCTAAATAATCCATCACCTCTCTCCTCTTCTCCTCAACATTTATTCCTTTGAAATTCCATGTACCCACACCAATCATACAAATTTCGTAGAAAAATGTTAGAGGACCGGTTTACGGTTGGATCGCGAGCCAGTCCCCGAGGCGATGATCAGAACATTCTATAGAGATACGGTGGTGAGGCTAGTGGGAGCCAACCCAACTACACCGTCCCTTAGTCGCTTTCTACGACACGCAGGACATACCTAAGTGTGTGGCAATTCTTTCTCCCGCCACACACTAGGGATATGAGAGTGTAGGATGTCTGAAGGTGTTGTCAAGAAAAGGGGTGTGTACTTAAAAGTATGTGTATATAGATATGTGGATAAAGCGTGGTCATCAGAATTGTTGCCTGCAAGATGAGTGTGTAAAGCGAGGATGAACGCAAAGAGAAAGGCGCGGCCGACGCATTAAAAATGAGGAGGTAATTTCAACGCTTTCAAGGGGGAGTGAAGAGCTAGAGGGGAAGTGGGAGGGAGACTTCTGGCTTGCCAATAGCTGATCTCTGCAAGATGACATTATGAATCAGCTGTTTGTATGCCAATTTTTACTGCACATTGTGGCAAATTGTAATCGCATATCAATTGTTGACTTGTTATACATTATAATTAATAATTGTATTAATATAATTTACTGCCAATATAACTATTTTTTAATTTTATATACAAAGTTTTCCTTGTAAGAATTTATATACAAAGAAGAGACATAGTGGCGATCAGTCTCACGCAGACACAGTGTCACCAGCTGGGACAACAAAAATGCATTGTTATTACATTCATTTGCTAACTCAAATCACAAGGTGGTAAGATTACACTGGGCACTGGTAAAATACACAGCGACAGCAAGCGTTTCACAGAAAAGCAAATATGAAGAACAGTTCAGAAGAGAATAAGAAATTCACTTAAACTGTTATTAATAAATTAATCAAACAGTTGCACATACAAACATATGTGATAAAAATGTTTTCCTTTTCAATTTCAAGAACGAATTTGAACCCTAAAACGCATGAACGAACTAATCAGGAGAGTATGAGAAGAATATATGTGAAATTAAGAAATGGAGTTAATTGAGCTTCACGACGACCTCGATTGGACCCCTCACTATGGTATCTCGACAATTGTAGGGTTCATCTCTTGGTCCAGGTGGGCCACTATCATACCCTCACAAAACGCCCAACCATGTCACTCAAGTATTGATGCACTTTGCTTCTCACCTTCTGCCAAACTCCTCTTCGCCTCCTACAGAAGAGCCATTCCTTATACGTAACTCAATCCAGCTTTTTCTTCAAATCTCCCAGCCGGTTGATCCCAGACACTCCACCACATACCATGCTGCTGTTAACCAACTGCACTATCATGCCATCCTTTCCACATGATACAAACCATCTCAATGTTTTTTCATTAGTCTGTTACATATTTCACCACCCACCACACATTCTCTAATACAATCATTTCTCATTTTATCAATTTTCTTAGCACCTACGCACACCCCCTATGATTCTCCCATCCTGCAACACATTGATTACTTTAGATCAACCTTCTGTATTATACCAGACCTCAGTCTTCACGTATTATATATAGTATAATATATAATATATTATATATATATATATATTATATATATATATAATATATATTTATAGTATATAGTATATATAATATATATACTATATGATATATATATAAATATACCGTATATACACTCAGACTATATTATATCCTATATATATACTATATATATATATAAGGTATATAATATATATATAATATATAATATACTATAATATATAGCATAGCATATATATATATAGATATATATATAATATATGGGTAGTTATATAAATATATATAAGTATATATAATATATAAAATATACTATATATATATATACCAGTTCCTCCGGGGTAAATTCAGAATCTTGGGGCAATTTCAGTTTTTAATTAGTTTTTAGTGTTTCTACAAAAAACTAAAAGTTTTACAAAAAAATTTTGTTTAATAAAAAGTTGTAGCAGACTAACAGGTGCAGTGAACTGCAAAAAAAGTTGTTTGTTAAAAAATATATAGAAATGAACCGTAGAAATTTTTGATTTATTCTTAAAAAAAAATTTTTTTTAAAAAACATTTTAATTTTGATTTATAAGGTCTGTGTACGAAAAAATAAAGCAAAATGTTTAAAATTTGATCACTTAACTATTGATAGCTACAGGTTTCAGCATTATGATATACGTATAAGAATTAACATAGTGATAGCCACTTCTTCATTAAAAGTTATTATAACATTTAAAAACCCCAGCGACAATTTCAGATTTCCCATTCTATTTCCCCCCCCAGCCCGGCTCACCCGTGACTGGGGCCAACTGACTCAATAACCACGGAATCAACTCGGCAGGCATCGGAAACCCATATAAACATACCGGAAAAGACAACCAGGAAAAACTAAAAAGAAGTAAGCTAGGAGATATGCTGAGGAGTGTGGCAAGATATCTACAAAAAATCGCTAAAATCTGGCAATGAGACTTAAGTTTACGGTCTACAGTTATATACATTCTTACTTACTACTAACAACGTTTAGGGGCGAGAGGCTACATGCATGAGTGTCAAGCAAAAATGGCGTGAGAGGAGTGGAGTATTGCGTTTTTAGGTTTCTCTGAAATTGCCCCAAAAAGAGAGGAATTCCGCTTTTTTAGACCAGTTTTTAAAAATAGTTATTATTGTTGAATTTTTTAATTTCTTACATTAAGAGATGAGTTGGCCAAAGATGCCTATATATTATTATTGGAAGGATCAAGAACTATACTATTCGGTTTAAGATGACTAGTAGTTTGTGTAAGTTCAGATTACTTAAAAGACCGAAATATAGAGAAGCCGAAATTCGTGAGATTGACCCGGCCGCGAGGTGGCGAAGGGCAGAGGATATGATATATACGGGTATACTATACTAATATATGATAATATATATAAATATATATATATATATATATATATAAATATATATATATATATAGATATAGTATATATATTTCTTATTTAAACAAATATATATTTCTTTCTTTCTATTCTAATCTCCCAGGAAGGATTCTTGCATGCCTGTCAGCCGTATTCTGCAGGCAATTCTTTCTGCAGACGATCCCTCACCTTGCCACTATTCTCTATCTCTTCAGCACTCTCAATTGTTTGGTAGGCTTACGATTCTTTCCAGAGAGTCCCGCCACCGACCTTCGCCCATCTCTTCTTCGGTCTTCCCTTCGGTTCTTCTGCCCTCAGTGGTGCCGATCGCCCCATCTTCTTTTTTGCATTCTCTCCATTCTCCATTCCTCTCCAGATTTCCCCACCATTCTCAATTCCCCAACAAGTATTCCATCTTGCAGTATGCATCTTCAATCCCTATTTTCTTCTCTAATTGACTTCCATAGTTATTCTGTCTCTCCTACTTTCCAAATCATAGTTATTTAATACCCTCATCTCCGAACGAACTTGTTATATCTACTCTCCTCTCGTTCTCGATTTGCGGTTGGTCCACGTTTTCCGCTGCACAAGGGTAGCGGAGGCAGGGTCAGAGTTAGTTGATTACTGTTAAAAAATCACTTTATTAAACCTCTATTCCGAGTTCTGTCCATCTCATTGGCGGAAGTAACCGCTTTCGTAAACTGAATCTATACTTGGTCCATTGCTCGCGGTGAGATCTCTCGCTCCACCTGCCTCCCGGCTTCAAGATTAAAAACATCCTCTGAGATTATGCAGTATATTCCCCGATTAATTACCTCATCCTCTTTCACCATCATCCTTCCCTCCTCATTTCCTAAGGTTACTTAATATCTCTGTCAGATTCATGTACATCAATAATTACATCACCGTAGAGTTCCCTCCAAGGCTCCTCCGCAAACAATCTGATCACCTCGTCGAATCATCTCTCTCGTCTGCCTCCAACATGCCAGATCGTCACGATATGCCCATCTATGTCTCGCTACAAATTCTGCCCAGCTCTTTTCACTTTCTTCTATCACCACGTCTAAAATATCAATATAAACAGCAGTGGCGATAAAAACACTCCCCTGCTTCACTCCTGTTTTCACTTCAAACCATCTATCGTTCTCGTACTCAGTTTCTAACATTACAGATGCATTTCTCATACATACTTTCTAATGCCTTCTTTAATCATCTACCCTTCACACCATAATTCCTTTCCATAGCTCTCCAGAGCTTTTTCCTTGGCACTGTAATCAAATGCCTTTTGACAGATCCGATGAAAGCTACAAAGAATTTCTTGCCATATTATATTCCAGCATCTTCTCCTAGACCATTCTCAGTGTGAAATAAGGGGTCCGTCGTTCCTCTTCCTCCTTCGAATATACCTGTACTGCTTCTTTCTCCGAGTCTCAGCTCTCCTTCTCTCCAATTATTCTTTCGATATTATTTTCGCCATATGGGGTCCATGCAGTGAAATAACCTCTATAATTATTAACGCTTCCTGCTTCTCCTATTACCTTTATTATATCAGTATTATTATTGGCTTTGCCCCACCCTTTGACCTACCTTTCCCTTTCTCCAACCCTTGTTCATCAAACTGATGATTCTCCCTCTCAGCTCCTCTCCTCCCTCCACACCAACTCCACAGCCACTCCATCCTCTTCTGGGGCTTTACCCTTCTTCATCCTTTTTATAGCTCCTCATATATTCCTCCAACCTTGCGTCGTGCCCGCCTTCCTCCTCCCTCGTTTGATCTGCAGCTTCGTTCGCTCTGGTGTCGCTGGTGAGTTCGTTTAATTTAGCAGATCTTCATGTATTCGGTCCATCTTATCATTTCTGTTTCTTCGGGGTCTCACAAGATCTCTCCATTATCTATCTCTTCTATATTTCTAGTACGCTTTTGATTTGTCTATATGCCTTTCGCCATCTTAAATAGCTCTTTTCTTCCCTTCGCCCACATCTCTCGTTATTTTTCCTGCCATTCTCTCTGTCTCCATCTTTTTTGCCCTCGCTCTGTTATTTTCTCGCCTCGATTCCTTGCACTGTTAACATATTTCCTCCCTGCTGCTGCCTGTTCTTCTTTATCAGCGCGACGTCGCTGCGAGGGTTTGCCCTGTTTTCTCCTTAATTTGCTTTTTTCAGCTTCGTTCCACCAATGGTGTATTTGTCTCTTCTAGTACCTGCCTACCCATCTGTGTTACCAGAGAGTTTTTTCAGCCACTTCCCTGATGACATTCCTGCAAGTTCTCTCGTTTTCTTCTCCATCCTTAGGTTTCACTGCATTCTCGATTCATTAATTATATTCTCGTTCCTGTTCTTATTCCAAACTTCCCACTCTGATCTCTGCCCTCTTGCTGCCTCACTTACTCTTCCCTTCCTCTCCTTATCTTCATGTCCGCGACCACCAGTCTTATGAATCCGCAGTGGTGGCGGGAAGGGACCATCTCCGGGATCACTCTTTTACATTTTTTACCATCCTTTTATCGGAGTACATCAGTAGTCTATACACCGATTTATTTTTGATCGAATTGTTTGTTACCTGCATTCCATCTATACCTCAAAAGATATGCGACGTTCGGATGCTCATGACAAAATGTGTTCAGTTATTTTTAGGATCTGTGTTCATCCACACAAAAATCGATCAAAGCCCTACTCCCTCCATGTTCTAATGTCTCACCTCTCCAAATGGGTCCCAATACTGTCTCCCATCTCTCTCATTCCTAACTCTAAGCGTGAAGAACTCCAGATCAACACGCCGCCACCTCTCCCCTCCCCCTCCATCCCCACCTCTGTGCGTTCCATCAATTCCATAAATGCGTAGTGTGTGCGGTCGCTGCTGATATGCCCCTGTTGTTGGTGCATATACCTAGCGAACTAATTCTCATAATTTATGCGACCTGGCCCTATCTTCAACACGCCCACATCATCCTCTCTCATTTATGTTTTTAGCTGCTCTCTGGATAACACCTCGGTGACAGGTCTGAGGGGGGGACCGGGTGCCCAGCTTATAATTTCCGACACCATGCTTTCTTATATCCATATTCTGCCACACCGACGTATACGTCAGAACAAATCTTTTTCCCTCTTTACCCTCTCAAACCCCCTGCCGCTCATCTCCGCCATCCCGAAAATATACTGAGTACTAGTTCTCTTTGAGCTAGATGTTATTAATCTCCTGCGCGGCTTTTTGCTCCATGAAGGACAGCCAGACGTGTAGTCGAGCTATATGTATTACTCGAAAAGGTTTTCGCTGATTTGCCTGAGTTGCGTAAATGCTCCGTGAAAGGTCCCGTCGTCCTACAAGATCGTTATGGCTTCGAGGCATCGCGCTTGAGTTCGATGCAACAGTTATTCGGGAAATGGCGTTGCTAGGCCTGTCCTGGCCACTAGCCAGTCAGCTCTCTAGACCGAGGGTCAGCCCCTGGTGTCTTCGGTGCCCAGTGGTGCATGACGGACACGGACTTGGATTGGACTTATGATATATATAATATACTAAGGGGATATATGATAGGCAACTATAGTAGATACCCTATAAGTATATTTAATAACTTAATATATATTTATATAGCTATAAGTATACTATTACCCACGATAGAAGATAGTACGATATAATAGGTAACACCTATAAAACGCTAAATATTAAATATTTGTGAATAATATATATGTAGCGGAGAGGAGACACGCTGGGATCAACTAGCGTACCCGACTGGAAGGTGCCTCTCTCCACTCTTTCTCGTAGAGACGATGATCAAAGAAGATTGAATAATTCGGAGGTCAAAAGATATAATAAGAAGTAGATAGTATTAAAGTGATGTTCGATAGATGTGGTTTGAATGTCTAGTAAGCACAGGCAACCAACTGACACCATCAGAGGTGTTACGGAGCAGGTTAGGCTATTTCCGTAACGGAGGGAGATTGTCTCCGGACTCCGTTGGCCTGCTTACTTGGTGACTATTCAAGGAGGATTGTGAGTTTTTCAAAGTGAATAAAAACTTGTGATACCATTTAAAGGTTTGACCCAGAAGGAAGGGTTTACTTAACTAGAGTGTTTCCGGATCTATCTATCAATGGTGTCTAATTCGATATTTTTCCGTGGTAAAGAATAATAATATAATGATAGGTCAATAGAGAATCAAAATCTAAGGATATTGACACGCTAGAAAAAAGTTTATGTTTACTTAATTAGCTCAAAATATATACATGTGGGAAGTTTGTGAATAGCTACAAGATAACACAATCCATTCCCAATAATATTATAATAAAAGATGTAAGAATTTACGATATGATATTATTTAATGAAATATATACATTGGAATTATACTTAGAATCCAAGGTATTATGACTATGTACATGAGTTTAACAACTCCGGATCAGATTCAAGAGTGGAAACCAATCGATTCCAAATATTATTCGTGCAATGAAGTATGGGGAGGAAGTAGAAATTGACTCAATTATGACAAATATACTATACTTAACTGAGGGTTTTGGAGATAAACAAAAAAGAACTGAAAGCAAAACAGAATTGAAACCAAACTGAAATGGGAGACTGAAATCAGACCATAAATTGAAATCAAAGATTGAAAACTGGAATCAGATCCAAAGATAAAAATTTGTCCTAAAATTGAAATCGAAGATTGAAAACCCGCAATTGAAACCCTGTCCAAATAAATAATAAAGGGGATTACTACAGATCACACTTTATCTTCATTTATAACAGTATATTTTACATATAATATTATATGTACCTTATTACTTTATTGAACTCACCCTTTCAGTTTCCAAGAGGGGCTTGTTCAATTAATTTGATAGTTACTGGTTCTTTCTGATATTAAACTGCAACAATAACATTTGTGTTACTACTGCTTTTCCAGTACATGACAATAATAAATTTACAATAATGAATGAAATGGAATCTTTTATTTAGCCGTACTCACTAACCTGGAAAATCTGGACATCTAACTTCCAGGTCTCCAAAGTCTTCGAGTATTTATGAACTTGTTTGTTAACAATGTTTTGGGTACAGATATCATGTACTTTTTAAATTAACAAAGTGTTTTAGTTTATAATATTATTAATACATCAAATCATATATCCAAACTAAAAAGAGAGAAAATAATTATAACCTCTATAATCTCCCTCAAAGTCATTTGGATAATAAGATAAAGCCAAAATATAAGCTGATAATACAATTCAATCGTCCAGGCTGGAACGTAATTTCCAAGACTGGATCAATGAGAAATCATTAAAATTACAAAAACGTTACTACGGGTTACATTCAGTCGTCAATGGCATCAACTTATGCACGAAAACACTCCTTATAGGTCCTCCCCCGCTAAACTCTAAACCCCACCTCCATTTTCCACGTCGATTCAGAGAAAGACGGGAGTGAAGAGCGGCCAAGAGCATAAGACACAGCGCTGGAGAAGGCAACCAGGACTCTTAAATAAAATAACAATATAACAAATTATTCAACAACATTATATATAAATATACAAACTTTTTCATCTTCGGTACTTGAGGGGCATGGGTAATGAAAAGACGAAACAGCGATTCTTCTCTTCGTTGACTCCGTATAATAAATAACACGAAAGCCTTTGTCTTTCCGCCTGCTCAGATCTTCAGTCCAAGTGAATACTGGCTCATCATCCAGCGCACACCTGTAACGCAGTACAACCTTATGCTGGCGATCCAGAGCAGACTCGTAGTCACTGGATACATTTGAATGACAAGTACACGAAGGATGTTGGGGACACGAAGGCACAGACTGGGATTCACTTGGTGGATAATTTGACTGAGGAGGAGGAATATACGGATCACTATGTTCCTGTACATTCCATGAAGGAAAATAGCTACTATTTTGGAAATAATTGGATGGGAAAGAAGTTTGTGACGGGACTGGGGGGACATAAGAAGGAACTTCGGAAATAGTTTCTGTGGGATATTCATCATTACCAGTATTAGATCGTGAATGGGAAGGCATCATATAATCTTGATCCCTTCGATGAGTGGAATATGAAGGAATGGTCATTAAGGGTCTAGGTCGTCTCTTTTGGCTTATTTGAGGACGATTTACTTGAGAATTGTAAGGGATGGTCCTCACAGTGATCTTATTAATTTTAAATAAATTCCCGACTCTATTCATCAAAGTTTCCAAAAACAGTCGATTGGGGTGTAATCCATCCGGTAACAACGGGGAATTTAAAGTTAGGGTCTCTTTATTTAAATACTTACTATGTGGGGTGACATTAAGTACTCCGCCGCTAGTAAGGCTTTTATGGTGAAAATCAAAGATGTCAGTTCCTCGGACTATGTTTTTCTCCGTCCATTGATATTTGGTGTCCATAAGCGACTCGAACAGATGGTATATCTTGATTGAATGCTCCCGCATCCTTTCTGGTAAGAACACAGGATCGCCCAAGGTATATTGGGCATTAGGGCCCCATTCACGGAGGATACGCTTTTGGTTAAAGGCGTGTAAATCTTGGATAGGAGGCACATATAAATAAACTTTAGCTTGAGAGTTCACCTTCTTAACAGCCTCCGTGATTTGGGTCATTGATCCCGGCTAATGGCATCCACGGACAGGATCAATCAAACCACAGGTTCAAAGAAATGAACAACACGCCAGACAAACGACACACGCCCACACAATAAAATAACCCACTAAGATGGTTGCGCTGCGTGCCACAGCAAACTTTTTGTGGCCCACCAATCCTGTATTTCCCAGCGTTTTTTTCCAAGCCATTCGTAGTTAAAAGCACCATATGATTACCCGCACCGTCAACTTTAGTTCGGCCACACAAGATGCTCAACCAATCCCTAACACTCAAACATCATTGAAGTAAACTGAGCACCCAACCCCTCGCAGGTAACGCAAACCCACACACACAAAATCACACCACCAGACCCCTAAGCACCACTCCACAGACAAGCTAACACAACACACCTGGATATTTCCAAGTACACTCCGGCCGATGGCCACTCACCTCACAACACGAATCCCCAAACCAAATACCACTGAAGCCCACTAAATATGCAATCGAAACTGGTAAATACCCATGAGCTCATACCTTTTAAAGCGGCAATTAACGAGAGAAATACAACTCATACACACTTTTTCTACTATAAGAATTTTTTAAAGACGAGCAAACTCTGCGAAGCGAACCCACTCACGAGCAATTAAAGGGCACCACTGAATATCGAACTTTAATCCAATCCTGTTACTCTCCGGCAACAAAACCACCCAACATACACAACCCCAAACGCCACACCCACCAAACACCATCACAGCTAACCCCATTACCCAGCCAGCCAGCAACCACACCAACAATCCACATACAAACCCACCCAACTAACACACCCACCCAAAAAGCACCCATAACAACCCGCTAGCCAGATACTCACTATACCGACAGAGATTTTTACTTCGGCAAATCCTAAACATCAATTCTGGGAAAAGCACATATTATCCGGTCACGTAATCGATGTCATGATTAGGATTTTATGATTAAAAAAATAAAATGCACAAATATATTCTATTTCTAAAACGTTAATTAATTTCAAACAGTTCAGTTCAGGAGACGAAAATGAACAGAAGTTAAACTAATCGGTCTATCACTCCCCTCTTATCACTGATTATTCCCTACACGAGAGTTAGACACCCACAACTGCTCACAATCACACAAACACACAGGTCCACCACAAAATAAAACTCTAGGAAACAACGTCGTGACAGCAACGCCACACACTAACACTACTATACTTTCGATTAATAACTAATAACACAAACCAAAAGCGAAACCAAACAAGGGAACACCCATATACGTACACTGAACTTACCCACACAACCCTATCAGAAATATTTTATAAAACTATTTTACAACGCAAAAAATAGCACTACTAAGCAGTTACAGACAAAACACAAAATACTCTACATAATCGCCTTATGACAACAACCGAGCAGAGGGCTATAGACCCATACAGCCAACACACTAGTTGAACTCACAATCTAAGACAATCCACCCACAACTATCCCAATCCCTCAACACTCAATATTCACTACCAATAAATCCATGACACTATTAATGATGATCTCCTTCCCACCCATAGTAAGGAAGAAAGGACATCAAAAATAATACTTAATCACTGAAAACCCCCTGTCACCTCTGCAAAACCTAGCAAACTTTACTTTAAAATTCATACGCATATATATTTTTGCTAAATAAAAAACAATATGAGGAAGTTCTTTTTCCTTATCTTTTTATTTTATTTTTAACCATAATTTACGGAGTCCTATGATTTAAGAGATGGAAGAACTCCACACATCCACATAATCATCTGATTGGGACAATGGCGAAAATGTCTCTTCATTTCAGGAACCAGAAAAAAAATCTGCAACAAATAGCGTTTTAAAGCTCCGCACTCCACAAACCTGTCTTTGTAACATGGACCAAGCTCTTGGAGCGGAGGAACCTGTATATAATATATTACATGTACATATAATACAACACGTTTCCTAATATATATATATATTATATTTATATCAGGGCAGGGCTTTAGTTTCAATGATAATACATAACAATTTATTATATATTTGTAGGGAAAATTTATTTATACAGTAATAATATACACCGTATAAATTCTTTTTGATTTAAAAATGGGTAACTCAATCACACAAGACTTTATTAAATAGCTTGTAAATTTTTTAATTAGTCTGTACTCATACACGGAGAATACATACACACAATAGATCACTTAGGCAAGAACATTTTCTTTAGGAGGGATATTCGTCTCATTATTTGAAATTTTTGACGATCAGACATACTAGTAAGCATCCATCCAAGACCACTTCCATATAATCCAGGGACATGAATTATATAAATAGTTTTTAGAAAGCATCATTTTAGAGATTAAGAAAGATAGAGAAAAACTTATCTGGTTCTTAGTTTGAAATAAGTCATTTTGCTCATTATATTCAGCTTTTTCAATCAGTAGTTGAGCAACAGAACTTTAATTAAAGGAAATTGCAGAGGAATTCCTCAAACAGGTGAAACAAAGCTAACAAATTTCTGAGCTTATTTATTTCATCTCAGGGAAAGATCAAATTTTCAATTTAAAACACAGAGAAGGTTATAAAAGACTGGTACGTCTCCTGTGACGGACATATTCTATGGGGGTAGACATTACATTCGGAAAATTGGGAACCATTCCTCTACTCCTAGTGCTGGGAGGAACAGTCATTTGCATTTCCTCCAAGATTTCATCATCTATATGGGACTAAAGTCAAAATTACTGTTTATCCAAATGGACGGTTAGTTGGGGGATCACCAAATTACTTCCCACTATTTGAAAGGGGGGAGGAATTCTAGTCTCCGAAGACAGGTGAAGAAACCATCTCAGCCGACGGGGACATATTGAAAGAATTACTACTTGGCGGGCTGAAACCATAAAATTCAGTCTTTTGAGAGCTGGAAGAACTATCTAGGGTAAAAAGGTTTGACCCATCGACCTGCAAATCACCCACAACACTTCTCTCTGACAAACCCATAAGGTCATCTACAGAAAGTAGGAACTAGAGGAGGGGCAAATAGTCATAGGTTCTATCCATAAAAAAGGATGGGGGATCCGCGTTAAGATTCAACACGAATGTTTCCAGATTATTCACGTTCAAACTGCTCGCGTGCTTGATAGAAACTATAAGATCTTCCATCATATAGTTAACGTTACTAGGAGAAAAGAAATAGAGGATATTTCAATATACTAAGCGACGGTATTCATGAGAATAATATCAATCATAATTCTAAATCAGGAGGGTAAGTAATACTTCTCGTCATTGGTTGACCCCAGAAACACCACAACCACGGTACCTACCCAGGCGCTCAACGGAAGAAGATAAGTAGGAATCATTTACTTAAAACTGTCTCGGTATAGACTAGGATCGGAATCTATCTCAAGGTAAACAGAATGGTTAGAATTAAGATCGCCGAAGAATGGATAAGGTTTGATTGAAATGGGAATTTACGAGAGGAGGCGGGCAGCAAGGAATTTTACCCCTTGTGACCCTGAAGATGTAAGTATGTTGAATACAACCGAGGATCTAACTCTAACTCCTCCATACTAATGTTAAGTTTTCTCTTTGATCCCAAGAAGTGGGCTCCATTTACAGGAGTTAAAATTGGGCAGTTGAAATAGTCACTTTAAGGAGATAGGATTAAAATTAAGATCACCTCCAAAATCAAGCTTCCTCCCTCCAGGGGAATCATCGATATTGCGTGTAGTGAACAAGGAGGTATCGGCGATAGACTCGACTCATAAGATTAGCCTGAATCAGTCTCGACTTCAGATCGCTGGATTTCAGGCGGGGGGAGGAGGATTTTCCAGTCATCCCCTCCAACAACCTCCCTCGGTCTGAGAAAAAATGCAATCACTAATTTCTTTATTTTCGAGTCAGGATTTCCGACAAATACCCGGAATCCATCCATTCCCTTAGTGTGAAAAATGGACTTTTGAGGTCTACTGGGGGATTGGATTCCTTTGTATGCATATGCCACCCTATTGGGTTCACAGCAACAACGGTAAAGGGCCCTTCCCACTTATGATGAAATTTAAGAGCAGTGCTTGGCCCAGTTCGTATTACTTTACGAGCTACTTTATTGACCGACCTTGAAAGTTTTTTAAAGTTGACACATGCCCTCTTTCCAATATTGGGGAAAAGAGTATGCACTGGAGTATGGGATTTTTGTAATAGATAATCCGAAGGGGACATGTCCAAGGCGCTATGATAAGTATTATTATAAATTAATATGGAGGAAGACAATTCTTCATCCCAAGTAGCGGGTCGTTCCAGAACCAAACATTTCAGTAGTTGAATCAAACTCCGGTTAAATCGCTCTGAGACACCGTTACTCGAGGGATGAAGGGGAGATATTCTCACATGTTTAATGTTGTGTTTTTGTAACACCTGTTGGAATACCTGGGAAGTAAATTCCAGTTCCATTATCAGTTAAATTACGATTTGGAACTTAGGAAGGGAAAGGAGAACTTGGGGTTCCAGTTTCCGAGGAGAGACGTCAAGCTGGATTGTCGGCAATGGGACTTACAGCACCCATTTAGAATAATGATCAATAAAGATCATTGCAATATTTAATTTCCTTTTAAAGTTTTAGGGAATGAATCAATCCATGGACATTAAATCTCGAAAGGGGATAGTTGGCCAAGAGGATTTCAAAACATGGGGGAGAATATGGAAGAAAAAGTTTTTCTCATCTTGGCAAAACAGCGGCAACCCGCACTTAACATCTGAAAATTACCCTGGTTGACCCTAGGGAGCCAAAAAGCTTATTATACTAACTGAAGCAGCTTGTTCCGGCCTATTGTGGGCACATGATACAGGAGGCCAAAACTATGTGCATTTAGTAAGTCCAAGAAATCGCGTATACAGATCCCCAGACGTATTCAGGTAATTACAAAATGTCATTTTCCAAATCAGTACACACGAAATTTGCATAGTATTGTTAATCCTCTTTCTTAATTGTTACATTTTTCTAAAACCCTTCAATAAGTAAGAAGAAGATAACGATTCATTATTTGGGTCGTACTATATAATATCTTGTATCGTTACAACTATTAGTCATTAAACTAACCGATTTATGTTTTACCTGTATGGTGGAAGATTTCAAATTGGACCGGGTACAAGTTGAAATGCCCTCGGCTACCACAGTCAATTTTTTTCCTTGAAGATGAATCAGTTGCTTCCGGGACATGTCCGGTAATAGGTGGTTATCCCATCAGAGCACAAGTACCAAGTATCAATGGGTTATCTACCATGTATTCCTGTGGAACTATAAAGAAGGCTGAAGGATGAGTTTCAAAACCCATGTTAAACATCAGGATTAGGTTTACATAATGAACAATGGGAATCCTTTCTTTGTTTCCGAACCCACTAATAGCCTTCACTCCTATGTCTTGGGAATTTAAAAGCTCTTTGGACTCCCCTAGTAGAGGGACAATCTCGGAACTTATCAAATTTACTCCCGCCCCACTATCTACAAGGCAATCATAAATGGGAGCATCATGATCGTCCAACTTGACACAGACGACCAAACCCGACACAGACGACCAATGGGTCTATATCAGCCTGACACAAGTTAATGGCGACGACCATGTCCTCACTAGCATAGGAACAAAGGGGATACGAAACTTTACTCATGTGATTCTTTCCACCATGTTTAAGAGAAGGATCATCAAGGTTTTTTGCACAGAGTCATCAACAATGTCCTTTTCCACAGCGAGAGAGTGACTCAAACTGCGGGGACTAGTTCGTTTAACTGTTTTCCTGGTGTGACTTTCAGCAAACCCCCCTTTTGCACCGAACCCTCCATAATGATGATACATTGCAGACTCACAGGGACAAAAATAGGCAGGTTTGACCGTTTGGCGGAAGCGCTTCTCAGTTTTGGATTTAGCCATTATTACATTTTCTTGGGGCTTCAGGGGAGATAACTGATGATCTTGAATTATACCTTTCTTTACAGCTCTTGAAGGTAATTCTTTTAGGCGGAGTATCCGATCAGGATTACTGGATCCTGGGGAGGGCGTGCGTTGAGTACCCTCTTCCCGCCGTGAAGGACCTCTACAAAGGGACATTACTTACTTTTTCGGTTATTTACGGGAGAGATGGGAGGGGGGAATTCCTAGGCTCGACATTCGGATTTAGATGGCCGGTTTTTCTGCAGTAAGTACAGGGAACTCCAAACGGCGGTACTATAGCAATCCTAGCATTTCGTTGTTTTCTCTTTCTCACAGTAAATCACCAGAGGGGATTCCTTTCGATCCTCAGATCCGGGACCGAACATTTGTCGAGCTAACGCTGCGGAGTATTAGTAGTCCTGACACGGTCCTCATTCCGGGGTGAACTACGAACCGTGTTATGGAAAGAACGACTGTAGCTATTTCTTTCCGGAGGACTACGTTGACTGACATTGTTAAGGCGATGGTTAGTTTTTACTGATGACTTAGTTTTTCGTTGTTCGACTTTTTTCCGTAGAACATCAGTCCATCCAGGAAGGGTAGTATTGATTTGTACTACTGACTCCAATGATTCGTTTAGATCAACCTCCCGGTTAGATCGGGAATAATTTGATGGGTCGTTCTCAAGAGGTATTGATTGGGACATGGAATTTGGGAAAGCAGTATTCTCACTGTCCAAAGAGTCTGCAAAATTCACAATATTCTCCCAAGACGCTCTACTATACCCGTCCAACTCCATCATTTTTATATATTGACGGACGAATGTTTCAATAAATGGAGGCAAACTACAAAGGAAAGCAATTCTAAGGGAATCATGATCTCTCATATCGTATCTAGGATATGCTTGACTAGCCAGGCATTCCAACCGAAGGGCAAACATTTTAATGCTCTCATTGGGATATCGGTGAGCAGCATGATACTTCTGTATCCTATATTCTTTCTTCTTACGTTCCTCATCTCTATACCAGCATACAAGTTAATCCGTACACGAGAGTATTCACGGTTATCTTTATTATTTCTCGGTATATGTTGGAAGAAAAAATTGCCTGTTCTTAGCTGTCGTCCTAGCAAGTCTCAACCATTGGGTGATGGGCATGGATAATTAAGCTACAGTTACGCCTCAAATCAGCCAATAGACTATAGAGATCTGTTCTATTCATATTTAAATTTCCAGGGTTCCACAACCTTAAGTTTTTTGAGAGTTCTGCAGCAACTGTGTAAGGAAGAGAGTTACAATGGCTCTCCTCCAGGCATGTTCGTTCTCTGTTTCATTTGTGGCCCAGAATACATAGAAGGTTCATTTGTATCGGGAATACGACGTTCATATTGTCGTTGTGGTAATCCTTGTGGAAAACAACCAGAATACGACTGAGGGTCAATAGACATTCTGTGCTCCGGATCTATTTACTGGTTTTGGTCTCGGGGGCTGTAGCAACCTATTATATTTCTCGGAGAAGTCAGATTCTCCTCATTGTTTAATTGGGGGACAAACGTATTCTCTAGTTTGCCTCTACCTATGCGTATCTTCTCCAATAGAGACTTAGGTGAGTAATCAGTAATTTCCTGGACGGAGTTTATAGAAATCATGGACGAAGTTGGGAATTAGGAAAGAAGTTGACGGTTTAGCGCTAAAGAAAATTCATGAAGCTAGGGCTAAAGATTAGGATTTAGATAAGGTTGGTTAGGGAATAAGGTTAGGATAGGAAGGAAAAATGATTTTTGAAGTTTTCCACATGACTCGGTGGATTATGAGGAAAAGGTTTAGATCGTGTTTTGAAATGGGGAATAACTAAGGAAGGTTAATTACTCACGATTCATAGAAAGGAAGTGGTTTATTTTTAGTCATTTGCAATTTAGTTGCCGTCAAGGTCAGAGGGTATACTTGACCTCGACCGCGGGGCGGGGGGCGGGAACGTTTTCTGTGGTTCAACCTGACTGATTTCACCATTATTTTCCCTGAGTTCCTTGCTTTTTAAGTTAATAAGCAAGGATCCATCTCGGACTGATTTTAAAAGGTTTGTCAGTATTTGGAAACCATTTTTACCGTCCAGGAATTGGAACCCAAGGGATTGTTGTCAGAGTTGGTACTTCTACCTATTCTATTTCATCATTCCACTCCTACATTTCCATTCCTACATTCATTTTCGAAAAAATCCTAATCGAGCTAATAACTCATACGCTAGTTTTAACGTGGATCTAGAGCAACAGCCGCACAGGGGATGGATCAAAGGTTTTCCAAAACCTCATTGACTATCAGAGCTGTGTGCCGCTTTCCCAAGTCTACGTTTTGATTTTTTTCAGGATATTTGTTAAATTTTAGTTTAAAGTAAATAAAATTTTTAACAGTATTGAGGGTTATTCCCTAACTAACTCTTGAATCTGTCCAATGTAAGTACAAAAGAAGGATTTCTTTAAAGAAAACTGAAGAGAATCATGAATTTTCAAAATAAAATGTGGTGATGTGATCGATAGTCACAATCCTAGTGCACGCAAGCGCAGGAACTCAAACAGAGTCCCTGTTCGGGCGGCACTTAATTTATTTATGTTGCGGAGAGAAGCACGCTGGGACCGAACACTCGTGCCCGACTGGAAGGAGCCTCTCTCCACTTATTCTCGTAGAGTCGAAGGTCGATGAAGATTGAATAATTCGGAGGTCAAAAGATATAATAAGAAGTAGATAGTATTAAGGTGATGTTCGATAGATGTGGTTTGAATGTCTAGTAAGCACAGGCAACCAATTGACA
>JABUQX010028369.1:0-5000 GCA_015478945.1 Trachelipus rathkii | reverse complement strand
TTCTCTCTACAGATATTTCCAGCTTCAGACCTCATTGCCTTAAATACAGCCAACAATAAGGTAAAAATAATCTATAGACAATTCAATAATAAAATATCGTAGTCAACACAAGCAATAAAAGATTAATTATAGCAAATGTTTCCGAGATTCCATCGTGTACCACGCTGGTGCTCTCAATACTTCGCGCGCATAGGTTTGCACAGGAATTTTTCTAGACCTGACACCATTTCTGCTGATTCTTATGTAAAATGACCTCTGATCCTAAAATAATCACCGTTTCTCCATCATCCATCGTTTGGGAGGCCACCCACCTATTTGTATCTAATTTTCGATAGTTTTATGGCATAGTATTTCGACTCGTTGGAAGAAAGGTGACAAGCATTTCTTATAGGTTGTTATAGATAATTAAATAAAGTGTAATATATAAATGTGAAAAGTCAAATAATAAAAAATATAAAGAATAATATTAAAATATTCATTTCCAACTGATGTAACGTGGGTGAAGGTTGGTCGAATGTAGACTGAATCATCCAGTACACTCTTCATATCACGGTTACGTATCGTAATTGATTGGATCTAAAGCGTCATATAGGTATATCCTTACAAAAACTACTTTCTCATCATCATTTCTGCTGTAGGATATGGATTTTTAGGAGGGCACTGGATATGGCAAGATTTCATTGTAGAGGAAATGGTCTTGTAAATGAAGAGAATATTAGAATACTGATTGTGATATGCTTACTTTGTAAGAGAAGCCGCGTATTGTAAAGTCATACAAAGTAACAATCTGGATGATGACAGCGAGGTTTCGCGCCAAACTAATGGCACAGCAAATGATCATTAGATTTACGGGACCTTTGACCCTTGGTCAAGCTACTGTAACAATAGTATATGCAACAAACTGTATAGAGCCCAATTTCTTATGTCCTTGATACTCGCACTCAACTTGGCATATCAAAGTTAAATATTATAGGCAGTTTTAAGAGCGAGAAAGTGGGTATTTGTTTTATTTTTGTCTTTTTTAATATAATAAATTGTTGTTAAATAAGATATTTTGTATGCAAATTGCAAATTAATAATTTTTACAGACTTTCTTAATGTGAAATAATTTAAACAGGTTAATGCATAAAGTCTAGAGCCTACTAGACATGGAATGATATCATGTACTCTATTAAATTACGTGAAATAAGTACGGTATTAAAATTATATTCAACTAAATTTTACACGCAATTCATAAAATAACTATATGAGAAATACACATAAAATCCCCGCTAGAACACAGGCAAGTTGTCTCTACGATCGCTACAGACGTTTAAGCTGTAAGTAGGGTAATATAATAAGGTTACGTGCAAGTTATCTATATCATGTCAATAAACCTGAAAATTCCTAGTGCAACCTGTGCGGGCGAATATTATATATATAAGGTATGAGGTGACAGCTCGTGAATCCAGTAACTCCTCCGATACTTATTGTTATATATTTTTTGTTATATGTATATACTTTATATATATTTTTTAATATTTGGGGCTTAATTTGGTAGGGCGGATTGAGGGCTGGAAGCTGGAATATTTAGAATATAGTTAATAAAACTGCGCTGTAAAATAACGGAAAATTAATCTGTCCATTATTAAATGATTTCTTTCAATTTAAGGACAAATACCCCTCACTCCCAAAATCTAGCCTTCCCTTGTTACAAATGTTTAATGTTTTTTAGAACTTTTACCCTCACCTAGCCCCTCATAGGAAATCGTTAAAGCTTGAAATAATTCTTTCTTCATTCCTCCAAGTATCAAAAATGTGATAAATAATAGGTAGGAGCCTTTATAATCCTAGATAAACATGATGGGTGATGGGGGAAAACAGGGGTCATATTCGGATTCAGAAGGTCATTTTACATAAGAATCAGCAGGAATGTGTCAGGGCTCTGGTTTTTTTTTTTTTTTTTTTTTTTGATTTTTTTAAATTTTTTTTATTTATTTCTTATTTCATTGGAGATTTTTATCTTCTAAAGTTCACAGATTTTCGATTTTGCTATAAGATTTTTCAAAAATTCTGTTTGATGCGTTAAAAAAAAATAAAATAAAAAAAAAATAACATAATAAGGAATTGATTGATATTCAGATATGAAAAGATTTATATTTAGATGGTTAAAAGGGAATAAATAAAGTTGTAGTATGTGAGAACAGCTGTGGTACCTTATTACCTTATATATATATATATATTATTATATATATATATATATATATATATATTATTATTATATAGTATATATTTATTATTTTTATATATAGTTAATTACTTATATATATATAATATATATTATTATATACATATTATATTTATATATATAATATGATATATTATATATATATATATTAATATATATATATATTATAATATTATATATTATATATAATTATATATATATATATATACGAAGATATCTTCTTCTATATATTCGAAAGAATATATTAATTATATATATATATATTAATTATATATTAATTATTTATATATTATTATATAACACACACACTATACTTTAATATATATATAATATATATATATATATATTATATAATTATATTTAATTTAATATATATATATTATTATATTAATATATAAATATATATATAATATATTATGATATTTATATATATATATATATATGATAGTTAGTATAGGTGAAAAATGTATAATAATAATATTTATACAGTTAGTTAAGTGTGATAGTGGTGAAATATTAGTGTTGAGATATTAAATATATTATATTAAATATATGAGTATCATTATGATTAATAATAATATTAATTAATTATTGTATATATATTAGTTTCTACTACAGTATATATATATTTGTTCTCAGCTTTTTAATAATATATTATTAAATTGTAATATTACTTAATGCATTTAATGTCAGTGTGTATCTATATGTTTTTGTATAGTATTTTTGTATATGTATGTATATGTTTTTTTAATTTCATTATATATTTTTTATTTAATCACAAAATCACTTTCTCACACGGTATAATTCCTTATATAAAGTGGTAGAGCACTCGCCAAATATTAACTAAGGCGGGGGTCCACAAGGTTCGCAAATGGTCGGTTAGGTGGGAAATGTGAGCTCTTCTCTCCTTGGCTTGGCTCACGTCTTTGCATCTAGGACGTTAATAACTTAGAAGTACCCTTCTTCTAGTATAGGAGCTCTGCTTTCAAGTGAGCTAGTGATATTATTTATCTTTTTCATGTTATATAAATAAATATATTATAATAATAATTTATATATAATATATATATATATATATCTATATATATATAATATCATATAGATTTATATCTATACCACTACCTACATATACAATAAAAAATATAAACTATATTATATAATATATATATATATATTATATATTATATATAATATATATATATTATAATATATATATTATTTAATATATAATAACTTGCAAATGTCACAGTATATTATATTGCCGTATTTAGCCCTTGTATAAATCAATCGGTACCCTGTACCAAATCCTCAATCCAATTCCATAAAACCGCAGCTCGGATATCATCCCTTTCTTACTTTTTCCTATTTTTATTTCTTTCCTCCACTCTTTTTAAATTTATTTTACGGCTTATTCGTCCAACTCATTAACAAATAATTACACCTCTTTAGACAATTCCATTATTCTTCATTAACTTTCTCCACCACAATGGGATTTTTTTCCTTTATTACTTTATATGCACATCGGAATTTTCAGATTTTACTACACTCAATAACCAACAACATTAATTATTTTGATAGTTTTTGGTTTATCGATGTTCAGGTTTTTCAGTTTAACTCTCTTAATGTTTTTTTCAGTTAATGTTAATGTTTTATTCTGAATATTATAATTCAAGTTAAAGTCCTCAAGTAAAAGTAATATTAAAATTGTAACTCGGAAGTTTTAGGAAATCTGGATAAATCAAAAACGAAAATCTATATTATCAACAGTATAGAAAGATAATTAATTAAATAATATAAATATAATATCATAATATATATAATAATTATATACCCTCAACAGATCTCAAATAAATAATAAAGAAAATATCAACAATAATAAGCATAATAATAATAAGCATCAAAATATTAATAACTAAAAACAAATAATATATATAATAAATTATATAAATCAATAATAAGATACTACATATATATATAATATAATAATAATAAATATATAAAAGATAATAATATAAATAATGATAATAATATAATATAATTAATAATATTAATAATATATTAAATATATAAATAATATAATAATAATAATTATATAATAATTAATAATAATAATAATAAAAATAATAAAAATAACCGTAATTTTTCATATTATAAATTATAATTAATAATATATAATAATTAATATATATTTTTTTAATAATATATAATATAATAATGAATAATAAATATCAATAATAATATTACTAATACAATATAATATATTATAATAATAATAATAATAATTTAATATTTTAAAAATTTGGTATCTATGTATGTTACTTCACAGATATTTATTAGATTTATATTTTAATTTTATTCTATCACTATAATAGGATTTTTTTTTCGCTGTTCAGATCTAATATTTTTTATTATTATATGATTATTATTTATATATTATTATTTATTTTAATTTATTATTATTATTATCTATTATTATTCAATTGTGAGCTTCACGTGACCCTTTTCCAATTTCCCATAAAAGTATCAACCCCCTTCATGATTGATTTTTTAAGGAACTTATATATCTATTTATGTAAGAATATAGAACAACAGCCTTTCTGAACTATTATATTATCACGTAATAAATACTTATTTAACTACCATGGGATTATTATATCATTAGGCACTACGAAGAAATCAACTGTTATTGTTTCAAAATAACTAATTTAATAAATGATTAAAATTGTAAAAATATTATTTGGCAAGTATAAAATAGTATATATACTATATATAT
>JABUQX010028368.1:35000-45469 GCA_015478945.1 Trachelipus rathkii | reverse complement strand
CATCTTCTTCCTTAACTAACTCCGGCTTACATCCTCAATTTCTTCGCTTCATTTCAATCCTTCCTTCACTACGTTTTTCAATAAATTTAAATGCAATACAGATTTGCTATCTTGGCTACTCAAATCTGTGGTACTGTCTGTCACTATTGACCCTCGCATCACGAAAGAAATTTCATAATAAATAATAAATTCTACTTTATTGCAAATATACACCCTAATAAGTTAATACTGGATTCACTATATATATCTTTATCCTTCCCAATTTTTCTGCAATCACTTGAGCCCGTCTACAATTGAATTTATGTGTTGCCCGCCGTATTGCAGCCTCTTATCCTCCTATTATCTCTCAATGTGGCTCTCTCATTATCCTGACCTACAAAGTATTCACCTGACGTATGTATCCCTTCTTCTTTTTATTACAGGGACAAATTATAATCTGATGCCAATATCTATTAGGGGAAACATATTTGCACCCTTTTCTGTCCGCTCTGGGGCGGTGTGTTTCCATGTGCTTATGTAGTTATTAAAATGGTAGTGAATAACTGCCGTCTCCGACTCTTTACTTTCTTATATCGTTCCAATCCTGCTCAGCTATTGTTGCCATCTCTGCGCACATTTATCCCCTTTACCCGCTGCCCCGCAAAATTCGAATTCTAGAAATCACATTGTTACCATCTTAATTGATAAAATTCAGTCAATATAACTTTGAACAAAATATAAGATGACAGCCCCCATGAAAAACAGATGGATCATGATCAACTCGGCCAAAATTTGTTTAATACGGGTTGATATAATTCACACAGATCGTAGCCTTGACAAAACGAATAAACTGAACACACTTTACTGAATATTTTTCGTGATTGTACCATGTTTAGCAGAACTCACCCTATGTACAATTAATGCCATTTCTTCTTTCCGCTTTTAGTCCGTAATAACTGTGTTTAACACGATACCTTAACGGTTTCTCTCTTATTTCATATTTATTGGTTGTCTTTATCCTCCATTCGATACTTTTTCTCTTTCCTGAATTTTCGTGTTCTCTCTCCATTATGTCGTGTTTTGCTATCTTTAATACAAGTTTTTGAGAAATATGTTTAGCAATTTTAAAAATAACAATTACACTACTATATAGTATTTAGCAATAATTTAACTACGGACATAGATTAGAAGATTTAAAAATAAATCTACAATTATCACTATTGACCTCCCCCTAAGTATTTGAACATATTTAGCTACTGAAAAAAAATGTCTAAAAAGTGTCAATAATAAAACAAATTTCCAAAGTTCGTAGAAAAAGAAATAAATTTTGGGAAGAATAAAAAAATTATAAAAACAAAGATATTCTCTGTACATTGTAAGAAATAAACAAAATAGAATATTACATAATAATTAAAAATTTTGCGATGATGTCGTAGAGTAAGCAAGAAACAGAACAGAAGGTAATTATCAAAGATAGAGAGGAATTTTGTTAGAGAGTCAACTTAAATAATAATCAATAAACGTGTGATAGAATGAGACTTGAAATACGAGGTAACACGAGACTACCTGTAATGAAGATAAAATAATATTCATGCTGAAAAGGAGGAGACCTGAAACGAAGATTTGTTTATATAATAGCCTTTGATGAACTTTGAAAATTATACCAGCTGTTCTTAATACCTTATACTATATTATTATTAAAATGATCATAGTTTCTACATATATATATTACACTGATTTAGAAAATAATATTCATACTACTATGAAGATAATCTTTTCATATATTATATCTACTTCTTTATACATTAAAGTATAGTAATACACACTAATATAATATGATTATATGATAGACATATGATATTATTAAAGGAAATAATGTATAATAAATATAATTATTATAATCATAATTATATATATATATATAATATATATATATTAATTGTGATATGATATAATACAATTACTCATACTGATTGCAACTGCAGTGTAATAATTACATTATATTATGTACAAGATCTCCCAAACTATTAGGCTAGATTTACAAAATAGCAATTAATTTTAGAAATTGTCACTGTGGAAATTTAATTGAAGTTTGATAAGGAAAATTAAACTGTTTTTGCTTACCGAATTTTTATTAAATTTATGTTTTAATGGCTAATTAAAGACACATATTTAATTCACTAAGTAATTTTCAGACTTTTAGACCATTATTCTTCCCTTTTTTGACAATTAACAATACACACAAAAGAACAAACGAACTGGTTAGAGAATAAAAAATAACGAACTCCAGATTCCATGATACAGTTTTATAGAAAAATTATATTGCAGACAAGTATTTTAGGAAATTAAAAGTATATGTTATTTCAACTTTTAAGACCATTGCTTAGTTTTTCTTAGAAATAAACGGAAGCTGTTTAACTTTTACCTTAAACACCTATACAACCAAAACTCTCTAATCCAATTCCAGGTAAAACATAAATAATCAACTTATGATCGATTAACAAGGAGTAAAATACAGTACAACAAATATAAAATTACATGTTTATTAGATTTTTCCCTTTTGCTAGCGAAATAATGTAACCATCTAAACTAATATTCCTTTTCCCAGTAATGCAATTATATATCTATAATTTTATATAATATATTCATATAATATTAAATTAATTTTTTTTTTTTTTTTTTTTTTTTAATGTGTCAGATTAGTTACAATATACTTCTTAATAAATAAAGTTAGTACGATATCATTATGTTATGGAAATAAATGAAGTAGTATCAATACTATGTCATCATAATATAAATATCAATGTACTCATTTTTATAATTAACTTACAACGAGTTATCGTGTCATTAACTAACACTAAATATTTAATATGTTTACTGCGTTGTATACCTGCATTATAAATATTTATACCTAATGAATTATTATTTAATAATATTTTTTTTTATTAATATTATTATTTTTTTTAATATCTATTAGATAATTTTTTAATAATTTTCTAGATAGTAATCGTTGATAGTAATTTTATGATATTATCTTGGGTTCACTAATTTTTTTTAAACCTTGATGTAATTTAGTATGTATATATATATATATATGTAATATATATAATTTATATATAATAATATATAGTTATATTAAGTATATAATATATATATTAATATATAATAATCTATAATAGAACTTATGATATAATGATACATATTAATAATAGTCCCACCAAAAATAAATAAGTCAATATCCCAATAATTGGTCAGCAAACCAAAATAAAATCTAGTAGATAATAATAATAATAAAATGAGAATAATAAAAATATTAACTAATAGAATATTTTAATAAAATTACTTGTTATAACAAAACATTTCATTGATATATAAATATATAAATTAGTAAAGGGTATATTATATATAATAAATATATACCATCTTTAATATCTTTTTTATATACGATCGTTATCGTCTTGTTATGATATGGAAATTATGTTTTAACTAGAACTTGATTTAGTAATTAATCTTATAAATTTCTAATATAAGATTAGTTATCAGCTTATTACATACATATATATATTAGTATATAGCATAATTGTACTATATACTACCCCAATCTATACTATATAATTCTCTATTACAGGAATATAAATCTATTAATGCTCCTATATATATATCCTTTAACGTATTACTGTACTTTATATAATGGAATGATGTAATAGGTAAGCAATTAGAATGAACAAAAATGTGTTAGGCCCTATCTGTCCAAGTTTCTAGATTGAAAGACATTGTTTTGATCCCGTGCTTTAGAAAAAATTGTTCAACTTTATGGAGAGGATTAGCAGTGGTAGGTGTACGCTTAGAAAAAGCCCTTGTGGAGTAGAAACCTAAGTAGTATAATAGTGACAGAAGTTGAAAATTAGTAAGAATAACTGGGAATTATGGAAAAAGTAGACAAGTGCGCTTTGAGCCGTCGGAGTTGGCTTGAATGGCTTACAGCAGGAGATGCGTGGTAATGTAAATTTCATCCTTGTTGTAGACTGTGCTATTTGGAGTGCCAGTAAATAAGGGCCAGTAGATGGAGAAAGGAGTGGAGAGGCAATTGGATGGAGGATCGTGATCCCTTAAGCCGAGTTGATCCCTGGAGCGTGCCCCTGATAGAGAGTTGAGACCCCCCGGAAGAGAAATGAAGGTTTCCATAGCGTGCCTGATGTTTGCTAACAAAACTGAGAGAAGGAGTCCTGTGGCCGATAAAACGAGTGGGTAAACCGAATGATGATTAGGTAGAGGTCAGATGAGAAATAAGTAGAAGGGTGAATAAACTCGGATACATCAATGATATTGGTGGAAGGTGGATGGGTGCGTGTGGGGAATATTAAGTATAATCCTAATTAAGTCATAATTTTAATACCTACCTTCGGTGAACTATATATTGTTAATGCTAATAGTATTTGGTATAATAATTATGACTATCATATAATATTGTCAAAGTGATAGTTAATGAGAAGTATCTCAACATTTCTCGATAACGCTATCAATTAGGTATATATATAATATCAGGTACTATATATATAATATAGTATAATATATATGATTGCTTCATTCGGAGTAAAAAATGAGATTAGATTAAATGAGAAAAATTATTGCCTTTTATGATTTAGCTCCTGTAATAAAATCTTTATTTGCGACGTTAATAATTTCCCGTCACAAATTTCAGACAGAAATTTCTTCAACAGAAATGAAGGAAAAATTTCAACATAAAATAAATGAAATTTTATTCTCTCTTCGACTATTTAGAATATACTGTTAATTATTCAGAACATCCTTAAATAGTGCATCACCCGCACAAATAATTAATAGGTAGTGTATAAATTGTTCAAAATATACTGCCCAAAAAGTCTTGCTCTATTAACAAATAGAATAAACCATAATATTAAATAACACATAGAATAAAACATACACATTTTAATACATAGAAATAAAACCTAGCATTTAAAGGTACTCCCATTCAAAGTGCAAACCATTCACATACACCAAATTACGGACTTAAAAATCAAATAATGAGGGCATTGTCGACTCTATAAATAGAAGTTAAGCCGAAATGGTATGTAGTTTTTTTATATTTTATATCGTGTAAAACATTTGTTAATATTATTCTGAGAACCAAAATCATATGGCCAACCCTAAAAATTCCTCAAGCAAGTAATAACCCTTTAAAAGGAGTTGATATTCTTTAAGCGAACTCTCCTTTATATAATTTTTTATCTGTATAACTCTAAAACTAATATTAAGTAAATCCGATTATATCTCTTTTAACAATGCGCACTTTCTTTATTGTGTTACATTAAAGGAAAGTAACGAAGCGTCATATGGCGACCGCAATATCAGTATTATTATATATGTTCTTGATAAATGTAATCCAGAGATATGTTATTGTGAAACTCATCATAAATGTTCTTTGAGAAAGCTTAATGACGTGTTACTATTATGAATATTGTTCAAAATAATTGCACTAAGCAATGAATTAATGAATATTAAAAGCGTAGAAGTGTCAGAGTGCGAGAAGAAAAAAAGTCATTCTTTGAAGTTAAGTTTCCGTTTCCCCAAAATTTTTACTAACCATAGATTCTTAATGAGGGATTCTGAAAGGTACTTCATAAGACCCTTTATCGTGTATCATCATTGTGACCTAGGATTGAGGTAAATATAGCGGCAAATGAAGCAAATTCGGAATAAACTCGTATTCAAATGTATCGCTTATTTGATGTTGGAGATTTGTCTCAGATTAAAATGTTTATCAGTTTCCCAAAATTTACACTTATAATATCATTAATTCTGCTCAAACAATACTCGAAATAATAATATTCATAAATGACTCCCAGATTCAATAGAGATATCCATTTTTAAAGTTGATTTATCAAGTAACTATAACTATAATATATACCATATATAAATATATATTTGAGGGAATGTAAATAAATGACTTAAGAGTGGTCTTGGCTAAATACTAAAAAATGAACATAATAATTATATATTACATCACATATAATATATGGAAGGTAATTAATAAATAATATAAATATATAATGACATGGTAATAATAATAATAATATATTAACTTGTAATTATAAAAAGAGTTGTTATATGAAATATATAAATATAGTTGTCACTCAATAATAATAAAGTGAACTCATATAAATGTTATCATATTAAAGAGTACATTAATAGAGTAGTATCCACCCATCAATCAGTACTAATAATTCCGCTCTCAATAGATTTGGGCATAATGTCAATGTTATGCTTTACTAATATATATAATGCGTGGATAATGTACATCAATGATTATTATTCAACATTACCTTAGATATTTGCACAAATTCTTCATAATATGGTAAATTCAATATCACATGTGCTCGAATATAGTTATATCATAAACAATAATGAATACATACTAAGTCTTGAAATTTAAAGTTTACTACTAGGACCTAAAGGATATCCCAATGGTTCCATAGCGCAATGTTCAAGATAATATTAGTTCAATTTCAATCATTCTATAAAATTGAAGTAATAATTAAAAATAGATGGAATTAGAAATGTAAGTATAGGTAAATAATAAGTAGGTGGATAGGTAGATAGATAGATAAATATATAGATAGATTAGGTGTAAATAAAATATATGATCTGGTTAGGTTAAATAGGTATAGGAAACAAACATTATGTTAACTTAAAAATAGTTAAAGTGTCAGAGATATAGATTAGATTAGTATGTGTATAAGATAGATAGTATAGATAGATTAATTGTAAATATATTTCAAGATGATAATTAATTAATATAATATAAATAATAAATCCTATTAACACTAATTATACACAGTATACATCACAGTACATACTATACATACATACATTACATAATATATTATATATTATAATATTTAATAATTATTTATAATTATAATTCTAATATAATGCATAGTCATTGCTATAATGTATTATGACATAATAAATTGAGAGATTGACATCTTTACTTAAGCAAATAGATATAGATTTAATCAAGTGTTAGGATAATTGGGATGTATTAGTTTGGGAAGATAGGATAGTAATTCAGTAGATTTAAGATAAACACTTAAATATGAATAGATAGATAGATAGATATAATAGAAATAGATAGATATATATTCGTACGTAAATAGAGAGATAGATATATATAATATAGTAACATAATCAAATAGGTATATAGATAGGCTATTATATAGATAATATGGATGATAATATAAGTGTATATTAAAGTAATGGTAGTAGAATAATAGTGAAATAGTGACTCAAAAAATAATAGTACATATTAAGAGTGAGTAGTAATGTCACACGACTGCATAATATAACGAGAGAGACACTACTATTGATATGATAATTAAGATACGTAAATAGACTATGAAGAATTTCAGAAATGAGAGGTAGTACCGTAGACTAGGATAGCTGAGCTTGTGTGTGGTGCTTGTTACATAAAGATATGCTAAGAAGAAACCTATATAGAATTTGTAATGAGAGCATAAAATTAGGACATTTAAGAGAAGAAAGTACTAAAAGATATATATACTGTAAGCAAAATAGCGAACTGATATAGAATCAAATATATATATCGATTCAAGATATATATAGTTTAATAATAAGAGAAGGTTAAGAAAAATAATAGATATAAGATAGTATTAGATAGATAGATAGATACAAGATAGTAATTAGATAGTCTATTGATAATTAGGAGATAGATTAGATAGATAATATGAAAATAGCATAGATATAGATAGATAGAATAATAAAGATTAGATAGATTTTAGATAGATAGTAATTAGATAAGTAAAATAGTCAATAGTAAATAGTAATAAAAATAGAGAGATAGATTGAAAATAGATTAGTTAAGAAGATGGATAGATAGATCGATAGATATCGGATGGATAGATAAGTGGACAGATAATAATAATAATATAAAATAATAATATATATAATTAATAATGAAATATAATTACAAATAAACAATTATAATAAAATTAAATATAAATACTAATTACAATAAAATATTAAATAATTAATAATATATATAATATGTGGTATGTGAATAATAAATAATAAATAAAATAATAATAATTAATAATTCAGTAAATGTGATGAGTAGTAAGTGTGAGTGTGCGATCAAAGAGAGTTTACCTTTGACATGACCCCCATTGATACCAACTACCTACTCAAACCACTTTAATAAATCTATAAATATAATTAATTACATAATCTGTTTAGAGAATTTTAATATAGAATAGTCATAAACCTAAATAAATACATTCCATTAATATATATTAAAACTACTAAAAATATTAAAAACATACTTTTTATATATATATTAATAACAATATAAATTAATAAATAATTAAAATTAAATTAAATAAATAATAATTAAATTATATAATAATATAATAATAATAAATAATTATATAATAATAATAAAATAAATAATAATAATTAAATTAAATAATAATTAATAAATAATAATTAATAATTAATAATTAATAATAAATAATAAATTAATAATTAAAAAGTTAATAGTTTACTATAATACATTAATAATAATAGATAACTAATAATAAATAAATAATAACATCTTTAATAAAAATTATAAAATAATTAAATTAATAATAAAAATACATACATTAATTAAATAATAATTAAATTAATATTAATAATATAATAATTAAATAATAATGAATAATAATAGTGTAATAATACGACTTATATAAATATAAATAATTTAGTAGTAATATAAATATATTACATAGTTTAATAAATTATAAAGTAATATTAAAAATAAAAAACATTAATCCGTAATATTAAAAACTAAATAATAATCAAAAGTATAGACGAGAGAGAGAGAGAGATAATAGACTAATGAGAGAGAGAATAGATAATAATGGGAATGTGAGTAATTAAAGTAAAGATGAGATGAAGCAAAATGCAAATAAGATGATAAAAAGAAGAGAGATAGAGATTTGTAAGGAGATGAAGAGAGAGTGCAGTATCGTAGATGTTTTAACAAAATAGGTGTAATTGCTAATTAATTAAATACATATATAAAAATAATAATACTAAATAATTAATAAATAATAATAATAAATATAAATAATATTAAATTAAATAAATATATATAATAATAATATAATTAATAAATTAATAATAATTAATAATAATAATTAAAAGAATAATAAATAATATAAATTAATATTAATAAATAAATTAAAGCTACAAAATAAGTAATAATAATAATAATAAATGAAAGTATATAAATTTAAATAATAATATAATAAATATAAATAATTAAATAATAATAATTATATATAATAATAAAATAATTGTAGATAGACAGCACGAAAATACGAGAAGAATCGATAAAGTGAAGATTGAATGCATTAGGAAGTTGAAAATACTAATAAATCAATAATAATAAATAAATATGTTACAAGTTAATAGATTTATGTGAGTGTGTGTGACATAATGAAATTCAATTGATTATTCACCAAACATATGTTCAACCAACCTCATAAATTGAGACTAATTACAATCATACCCCGATTAAATACATAATATCTTACCTTAATTTTTGTATATTTATAATTAGATGATAGCGATAGATTTACTGGACATGGATTATATTCTCTATTTTATTTTTTTTTGCTATCTGTATTAGTTTTAACTAAATATCGATGCCAGTCTTTTTGTTTATTTTATTTATTTTATGTTTAGAATTTAGATATTTAAAGCCAGAATTCACAAGATAAATCTTAGTTGTCACGCCTAATTTTTTATTTGTACATGAAGAAGAATTTGGGAATTCGACAAAGAAATTTCGAGAGTGTGTGTTAGTGAATTTTTGAAATGAAATGTTGCAGCATGTTGAGTACAACTGTGGATCGTTGAAAAAGTCATGAGAAGTAAGATGATTGTGCATAGTAAAATTTTTATACAGAGATTAGAAAATATGATAGAATGATGATAGTAATATAGATAAGAATAGATTATATAGTAATATTATAAGTAGATAGAGTGAGGAAATGTAGAGCAAATATTAGAGTAGAGCTCAGGTAAATAGAGTGATATTATGATCACGAAAGTATTAGAAGCATAGAATATGTTATGAGAGCAAATTATAGCTTAGATAAATATATGAGTAATGCTCCATTATAAATAATATAGTACAACAATGGTTCTTATCAATTAGTTGTCGTGAAATTAAGTATTTAATATATAATTTCAATAGTGAGCGCCGCCACAAAACATAATAAATATAAGAATAATAATAATTACATAATTAAATTTAAAATAATAATTAAATTAATAAAATAATATAATATATATAAAATAATAAATAATTAAATAATACAATAAATTAATCTAATAAATTAATTAATATTATAATAAAATAAATTGGTTTAAATTAATAGTATTATAATATTAATAATAATAAT
>JABUQX010028368.1:25000-27500 GCA_015478945.1 Trachelipus rathkii | reverse complement strand
TTATAAAAATATATATATATATATATATATATATATATATATATATATATATATATATATATATATATATATATATATATATATATATATATATATGTGTGTGTGTGTGCGTGTGTGTGTGTTTGTATTATAATCACTCACGGGCTGGGCCCTTTTCAAGGAGGGGGCAGAAAATAAAGTGCAGAAAATCCCACCCAAGCCAAATGAAAATCTCTCAGGTGAGCGTAGACGTGGGTTTTAAAGAAAGGAAGATTAAATACAGTTGGAAAAACAGAAGATGGCAATTGAGTTCCACAGAACAGAAGTGGTTGGAAAGAAGGAAGCACCAAAATGAACTAGTCAGGGGTTTTCAAACTCTAGCAAAATTCATGCGAGAGCAAGGCACCCCTTGTGCTACGTGGGCGAAGCAATGAAGGTGCAATGCTAGCGGCCAACTCCCCCGAGCATCTGCCGTTGTAATACCTATAGAAAAGAGATAGTGGGCCAACGTTACTTCGCAGAGATAGAGGGTCAAGAGAGTTTGAAAGTAGGGGACAGTTTATTAGTCTCTTAGTTTTTGACTCAACTCTATCCAATAGAAGGGTGGAGCCAGAGCCACCCCAGATGTGAGAACAGTACTCCAAACAAGGGCGAATAAGGCCCTTATATATAACTGGAGTAGCTGTGCAGAGGAAAAAATTACCGCAACCTGAACAGAACTCCCAACTTCTTTGAGGCTACTTTAAAAACCGTTGTGATATGAGGTTTCCAAGACAATTTTTTGTTTTGTTCAGACCAAGAATGTTTATATTAACAGGTGAGACGTTAGAGCCGTCGAAAGAAATAGGAAAGATAGGAGGTGTTTTTTGAGAGGGAGATGTAAAGAAGTTGAGTTTTCAAAGAGTTGAATTTCACAAAGTTGTGGTGGTCCCACCTGGAAATCCCATCCAGGTCGGCAAGAATAGAATCGGAAAGCTGAAGACGAGATACAATTCTAGATGCAAAAGAGGGAGCAGATTTGAAAAGAGTGGAAGAATGGAGAGTTGAGTCATCTACATGAGTGTGAACAGAGTTAGCAGTACAGCTGAGGAGATCGTTGATTAAAAGTAAGAATAAAGTTGGAGATAAAACAGAACCTTGCGGAACACCACAATTAACAGGAAAGGAGGAAGAAGTCGCTCCATCAACGAGTGCTGATACGGAGCGATCAGAGAAAAAACTTGACAAGAGTAAGCAAAGAGTGGGAGGAAACCCAAAGGAAGGGAGCTTAGAGAGTAGTGACGCATGCCATACCCGGTCAAAAGCTTTGGATATGCCGAGCGCCACCACATAAGACTCACCATAGTCCCTAAGGACAGAAGGCCATAAGTCAGTTAGATAGGAAAGTATCTAAAACCATACTGATGATCTGAAAGAAGGGAATGAGACTCCAGATGATCTAGGAAATGAGAGCTAAAAAGAGTTTCAAATATTTTAGATAGAATACAAGTGAGAGCTATAGGGCGATATTTGGAAGGATCAGGGTGGCTACCCCTTTTTCGGAATCGGCTGGACATATGCGCGCTTCCAGCACTCATTAAATGTATTAGTATTAAGGCATAGAGAATAGTGTTGAACGAGGACAGAGGCCAGCTCAGAAGCACACTCCCTCAAAACACGGGGAGGAATACCATCCGGGCCACTAGCCTTCCTGACGTTCATAGATCTCAAAATCCCACGCACTCGATCATTAGTAATCACAGGAAGAGATATAGGAAACCTGAGAGGAGTAGGAGGAGAGATCCCGGAATTGTCCAGGGTAGAATGAGATGAAAAAAGGAGGCCCAAGAGATTAGCCTTTTCAGTAGGAGAGTTAGCTACAGATCCGTCAAAGCGAATAAGAGGAGGAATAGCAGATTTACCAAAGTTGTTAGAGATTTTTTTGGCAAGAGGCCAGAAATTCTTATCAGTAGGTGAGCCAAGTAGGTTGGCTCCCTTTCTTTTAGTGAAAGTGAAAGAATGAGCCTGCTCATCCCCTCAGTGATTACGGTCTCTATCTTTTCAGCATTGACTGAAGCATCCTCCGAGTTAATGCAGAATTCATTCCAAGATTAGTTTGCAAAGAAACGACCCAATGCCCACCAATTAGCCCGATTAAAGTGCCAGAAAGTACGTTTGAGGAATAGTGGAGCTGCTAGAGAAAAGTATTATAACTAAGAGCTACGAGATTGTGTCAGAGTTACTGATACGAGGGAAAATGGTGTTTTATATGGAGAGGGAGTAGTGGTGAAGCATAAATCAAGCGTGTTCAAGAATTGGTTTGGTCGACCTGGGATATGTGCAGGTTCCTATATTAAATGTTCCAGAATACTGAATGTTTTGGCCTCCTCCCCTCC
Source organism: Trachelipus rathkii (assembly GCA_015478945.1). Classification (NCBI taxonomy): domain Eukaryota; kingdom Metazoa; phylum Arthropoda; class Malacostraca; order Isopoda; family Trachelipodidae; genus Trachelipus; species Trachelipus rathkii. The sequence goes on along the minus strand of JABUQX010028368.1, from coordinate 25,146 downwards.
TGCATCAGTATGAGAGGAGCCCAACCACTCAGAGTGATGTACCTTGAAATCTCCTAAATAGAGGACCTCAGCATTTGGATAGAAAGTAGTAACAGTCTCATGAGAATTAGTAAGATATTCAAAAAGGACGTGAAAAGCAGTAGCAG
>JABUQX010028368.1:17500-20000 GCA_015478945.1 Trachelipus rathkii | reverse complement strand
GTTTTGTGTCGCCTCAAGGGGATTAAATTATCAATACATATATTCACTGCGTGCATTGCAGAAGTTTATCAATAATTATGTACCCTGATACCAACCAAGAGGCTTTACTTCTGCTCTTATATATATATATATATATATATATATATATATATATATATATAATAACATATATATATATATTATATAAAGGATATAAATATATATATATATATACACTGTGTGCATTTTAGAAATTTATATATATATATATATATATATATATATATATATATATATATATATATATATATATATATATATATATATCATATATATATATATATATGCTCTCATATATATACTATATATATATATATATCAGTGGCGACTCCGGTAACTTTTTACTACTCTCTCTCTAGCCCCCTACTTTGGCTGTAATACCTTATATATATATATGTAACTATATAATATATATATATATATATATATATATATATGCTATATATATATATATATATATATATATATATATTTATATTCATACATACATCTATATATTCACCTTTTTATATCTCTATATATATATATATATATATATATATATATATATATATATATATATATATCTTTATATATATATAATATATATATACTTTACTATATTTATAAATATATAAATATATATATATAACACCCACACTTATATATATATATATATATATAACTATATATATATACTTATATATATATATATATATATATACTTGTATATTATATATATATATATTAAACTATTGAGTTCTTCCTTTTAACCGTATTCTTTATACAGTTTTCTATAGTTGATTCAGATTAACTAATATTTAAAGTCAATCTAAATTCACAGACGCCGCTCCGCCATCCGATATGGGCATGAACTACCGCCATTTTTAATGGGTTAAAAGCGTTATTTAAAAAAGCGGTTGTTCTTACCTTTTCGTTTTAATTTTGCATAATAATTTCATTTATTTGACCAACTTTCGCAAAAAAAAAATGAAGAGAATTTTATCGTAACATTATGAAATTTGCAAAAAATATGTCGTTTCTATAATGTTAACTCGTGCTGAGCACGAATAGCACAGTGCAGGAGTCGCCTCCTGAATTATACATATATATATATATATATATATATATATATATATATATATATATATATATATACTACTATATATATACTTATATATATATATATATATATATATATATATATATATATATATCGCCACTCTCTCTCCGCCTCTCTCTCTCTCGACCCTGTATATTTGACTCAAATCAGTTCTTTGATTTTTTTCCTTTGTTTTTCAATATATTAGTATATGATACTAACGATGAATTTAAGTGGTGACGGACATGATTCAAAAATATATAGGACCTGTTTCGATTTATGACTCCGTCAGTTTTTTCTTTCTTTTTTTTTCTTTTTTTTTTTTTTTTTTTTTTTTAATATATTGCTAGTATATAATACAAACAATGAATTTAAGTGGTAACGGACATGATTAAAAGTTCAAAATATTTTAAATCATTGTTTAAATCATATATTAAAATATTTTTCCAAATATGAAAAATTTTCAGATAATTCCGATATATATTTATATATATATATATATATATATATATATATATATATATATATATATATATATATATATATATATATATATATATATATATATATATATATATATATATATATATATATATATATATATATATATATATATATATATATATATATATATATATATATACTTACTTACGTTTTATGTACAGTCGTTTTATGATTTAAAACTAACGAATACTCTAGAGTAGACCGCATAGATATCAGTTGTCGGGGTCTCTCGGCCTCTTAGGTGGACGATGGAGGGACTTCGTTCCCCCTCTGTTCCCCATCGGCTCGAGCCCCCTAAAAACATATATTCCTAAAAACATATTATTCAAGAATTTTTTATTTTTTATTTTTTGTAAAATAAAACCAAAAGAAAATTAATATTTTAATACACATTGTTAATTGGATTATCACTGGTGTTTCATTTTTAAAAAATATTTAATATAAATGTGATTTTTATAAAATTATTTAAAATATTTCGAACTTTTGAATCATATCCGTTACCACTTAAATTCATTGTTAGTATCATATACAAGCAATATATTAAAAAAATCTGACGGAGTCATAAAATATAACAGGTCCTATATATTTTTGAGTCATGTCCATCACCACTTAAATTCATTGTTAGTATCATATACTAGTAATATAAAAAAAAATAATCAAAACTGACGGTCGTAAAACATAAATGGGCCTATATATATATATATATATATATATATATATATATATATATATATATATATATATATATATATATATATATATATATATATATATACTTATATATATATAAATATATATAGATATATATATATATATATATATATATATATATATATATATATCACTATAGTTTAATTGAAAGTTACACTTTATAAA
>JABUQX010028368.1:10000-12500 GCA_015478945.1 Trachelipus rathkii | reverse complement strand
TAATAATAATAATAATAATAATAATGATAATTAATGTAATAATAATAATAATAATAATAATAATAATAATAATAATAATAATAATAATAATAATAATAATAATAATAATAATAATAATAATAATAATAATAATAATAATAATAATAATAATAATAATAGCTGGATTTTACCTAGGTTAGATCGCTGAGTTAGCTATTTATTGATATTTATTTAGATAGTAAGTTTTATTTTTTTAGAAAAAGATTTAACATAGTTTTCGGTTTTGATGTCTTGTGGCATTGAGTTGTAAAGTTTAGCTGCTTTGTAGCTGACTCTTTGAGTGGCTTTTTTTAGTCTACAGAAGGGAGGGTTTATGTAAGTATTATTTCTTAGATTTATTTGATTTGCTTCGCGCCTTGCTTGGTTTGAATGAAAATTTGCTAGCAAGAAGTCGCATGCATTGTTATGGATAATTTTATGTATCTCTTTCAGGAGTGATATATTTAACAAGTCTTTGAACTGCAATATCTTTAGGTTTTTGAATAATGGTTGTGTGTGGCTGTAAAAGTCTCTTGTATTGCTAATGAGGCGAATAAATCGCTTTTGGATTACAATTACAGGTTGGATTATTGAGTTACTTGTGGTACCGTAGATAGGAAGACAGTAAAGTAAGTGGGGGTGTATTAGTGCATAGTATATTTTCCTAAGAATGGAAAGAGGTACAATATTTTTTAATTTTATTAGCATATACATGTATCTCGACAGTCTGCTAACTAGGTTGTTAATATGTTCTTTAAATGTCAGCTTTTCATCGATTGTTATTCCCAGTATTTTAGCATTTGTAGCTCTATGCAGTTCTACATTGTTAATTTTGATATTTAAATCGTTAGTTGGTTTGTTGCTAAAAATAATATAAGATGTTTTGTTTAAATTTATTGATAGCTTATTAGCATCTATCCATTTCATTATTTTTGTGAATGTGTCTACTGTTTTACGAGATAATAATAATAATAATAAAATGATAATAATAATAATAATAATAATAATAATAATAATAATAATAATAATAATAATAATAATAATAATAATAATAATAATAATAATAATAATAATATTAATAATAATAATAATAATAATAATAATAATAATAATAATAATAATAATAATAATAATAATAATAATAATAATAATAATAATAATAATAATAATAATAATAATAATAATAATAATAATAATAATAATAATAATAATAATAATAATAATAATTAGAAGAAGAAGAAGAAGAAGAAGAAGAAGAAGAAGAAGAAGAAGAAGAAGAAGAAGAAGAAGAAGAAGAAGAAGAAGAAGAAGAAGAAGAAGAAGAAGAAGAAAATAATAATAATAATAATAATAATAATAATAATAATAATATAATAATAATAATAATAATAATAATAATAATAATAATAATAATAATAATAATAATAATAATAATAATAATAATAATAATAATAATAATAATAATAATAATAATAATAATAATAATAATAATAATAATAATAATAAAGTTATTAAGTTATAAAAGGAAAAGTTATCAACAATCGTATAAATAATCATTTTTCATCTTTTTCAACTATGAATGCTGATAACCTCTCACAAGAAAATATGAAATGCATTATCATCTAAGCAACTCATCCTCGGTTTTTTGATACAGTTATTTGGACGGATTCTCTGGTAGCTGCTAATTGGATAGGTCAAAAATCTCTTTAAAGAAAATTTCTTTTTCTGAAAAAGAATGTCTTAGAAATTCAGAAGGAGAGTGCACAATTTCCATGTAATGTGGAGGTACGTCATGTTGCGGGTGTATAGGTTATACTATAAGTAATCCTCTTATTTTATGTATGTGAAGATGTTGTAACTTGAATTGATTTTGAGTAAATTGAATTTGCTAATATAGCACAAACTAATGATTTATAATTTTGGATGGAAATTATTAGTTTGTAAGCTAATTTGTTTTTATATTTACAGTTGACATGAGAAATGGCAGAATAATTCGAGTTTATGCTAGTTATTCAGTTGTACAAATTTATTATAAACTTTATTAATATACAGTAATGTTTTAACTCCTGAATTTTATTAATTACCTCTTATCCTAAATAATTTATCCATTTCGAGTTGCGGTATGGAGTGCTTCACCGTGCACAACCTATTTCTTTAACCATAGGTATTTAATGTTTCTAAATATTATGTATTAATTTATTTTTTTGTAAATATCTGACCAATATTATTTTTTTACCCAAAATATATTTTCTTTATCAGTTTTCGGATTATCGTAAATATATTTCGAAATTAATAAAATTTAAAGGGAATAATGTAGTATGTAGAAATAAATTTAAATACAAGAAGAAAATTTGATACACGCTCGCTGCGGACGTAATATGTAGACTGACTACAATTTTTTCTCCCCATTCGTTATAAGGAAATTCTCTCCTTTTTTTTACGATGTAAATATTTTATTTGAAAGTGTTAAGAGCAAATTGGA
>JABUQX010028368.1:0-5000 GCA_015478945.1 Trachelipus rathkii | reverse complement strand
AGTTATGTTATACCTAGTGTTGAATACTGTGAAGAAGTTTGAAAACCTTACCAAATAAAGTACATTGAAATGCTTGATGGAGTAAAAAGTAGAGTTACAAGATTGACTTGTGGGTTTTGCAAATAAAACTTATGAGATAAGATTGATGGAAATGGACAGGTCTTCAATAGGAGATTTCTTATATGGGATATAATTTAGAGCTCTAATATTATTTCATCTCTCATCTCTAGTGAAAAGAAGAAAATTTTCATATAAGACCATGATTAAAGAACTTTAAATAAATTCTTCATACAAGACCATGATTAAATAACTTCCTATAAGTTCTTCATATAAGACCATGATTAAAGAACTTTAAATAAATTCTTCATACAAGACCATGATTAAATAACTTCATATAAGTTCTTTATATAAGACCATGATTAAGAACTTCATATAAGTTCTTCATACCAGACCATGATTGAAGAACTTCATATAAGTTCTTCATATAAGACCATGATTAAAGGACTTCATATAAGTTCTTCATATAAGACCATGATTAAAGAACGTTTTATATAGGTTTTCATACAAGACAATAATTAAAGAACTTCATGTAAGTTCTTATATAAAACCTGATTAAAGAACTTCATATAAGTTCTTCATAAAAGACCATGATTGAAGAACTTCATATAAATTCTTCATATAAGACCATGATTAAAGAATTATTAAAAAACTTTATATAAGTTCTTAATATAAAACCATAATTAAAGAACTTCATATAAATTATTCATATAAGACCATGATTAAAGAACTTCATATAAGCTCTTCATACAAGAACATGATTAAAGAACTTCATACAAGTTCTTCATATAAAACCATGATTAAAGAACTTCATAGAAGACCATGAATAAAGAACTGGAAATCATATTATGGAAATAAAAAAAAACAACAAAAAAAACAAGAAGTTTATGTTTGGATTGATTTTCCTCCAGATATGATGGCTAATATTTTACTTGCAAATCATAAAAATAGGTTGAGCAAATGGGTATAAAAATGATTAAAGTATTGTAGAGTTAATTTGTATTGATTTTTCATTTTATTTTGTTAAATAATTATTAAAAGTAACATACATGGATTTAGTGAGTTGAAGAGTATGGGTGGTTATTGTCTGCAACATTAATTCCTTTTCCTCTTTTTAACTTAAATTGCATGTACCAGTGGTAGGATAGTTATGGTTATAAAAAACAAATAATTAAAAAAAAAAATAAACTTTGTTGGTAGCTAGAAGAAATATTTACGTGCAGTAAATTAAACAAATTCCGTTTCCGGACGGAACTCGAACCGGAATAAAATCTTAATTACCAGACGGATTTCCGGAACATCTAAATATATATATATTTTTTTTTTTTTTTTTTTTTTTTTTACAGTTTCACCACCACTCACGGGCGAGCCCTATTCAAGGAGGGGGTGTTACACGCCTCAGAATCGAACTACTAACGCAAATACGCAGGATGAGCGCGAAGCAAGCCTTGAAGTGGGGGAGATTAAATTCAGCAGGAAACACAGAAGATGGAAGTGAATTCCACAGAACAGAGGTGGCAGGAAAGAAGGAAGCACCGCAGCGACTAGTCTGGTGTTACAATATCAACACAAACTTCATGTGCAGGATACAGACCTGCTTGTACTCCGAGGGCGACGTAAAGGTGGTGTACGCGGGTGATAAGTCCCTCAGGCACCTGCCATTACGGACTATAGAAAGAGGATAAAGCACAACATCGCGCCGCAAAGATAGAGGGTCAAGTGAACTGGAAGAGTATGGGACAATTTATAATGCCTTTTGGCCTTTGACTCGACCCTATCTAAAAGCCGGGTGAAACCAGAGCCCGCCCCAGATATGAGAGCAGTACTCCATTACAAGGGCGGAGTAGGCCCTTGTGTATAGCTGGAGCAACGGAGAAGAGGAAAAAAGTCTCGCAGTCTAACAGAACTCCCAGTTTCTTTGAGGCCGCCCTTAGCAAACATTGTGATGTGAGGCGTTTTCAAGACATTTTTTTTTTTGTTTTATGTTAAGGCCGGATGTTTTATTTGTCAACAGGAGAGACGAGAGAACGTCGAAAGAGATAGGAAAGTTGGAAGGTGTGCTTTAGAGAGGGAGATTTGTAGAAGTTGATTTCTAAAGAATTGAATTTCACAAGTTCAGACGACCCCACCCGTGAAATTCTATCCAGATCAGCGAGAATCAGAATCAGGAAGATTTAAGACGAAGAGGCAAATTCTAAGATAGGTAAAAGAAGGAGCAGCAGTGTGGAAATTGAGTTGAAGAATGAAGGGTCGAGTCCATCGGCCTAATGAGTGAATAGGTTAAGATGTGCAGGGAGAGATCATTAAGAAAGTAGGAATAAAGTAGGAGATAAGACAGAAACCCTGGAGGAACACCAGCTTTGACAGAAAAAGATGTCGCCCCAGCAACAACAGCCGATATTGAGCGATTTGAAAGAAACTAGACATAGGTAAGCAAAGAGAAGAGGAAACCCAAAGGAGGGCGAGCTTGGAGAGCAGTGACGGCGTGCCATACCCGGTCAATAGCTTTGGATTATGTCAAGCGCCACCACGCGAAGGTCTCCCCGTAGTTCCTAAGGGCGGGAAAACCATAAATCAGAAAGATAGGGAAAGTATTATCGCCAGTAGACTCGAAGCCCGAAAGCCGTACTGGCGATCGAAAGAAGTTGAATGAGATTCCAGATGATCTAGGAAATGAGAGTTTGAGAAGAGTTTCAAACGATCTTAGATAGAATACAATACAAGTGAGAGCGCGATAGTTAAAATGATCAGAGCGGCTTCCTTTTTTCGGAATAGCGTTGGACATGTGCGTGCTTCCAACACTGAGGAAAGTGTTAGTATTGAGATAAAGAGAATATAGTTGAACGAGGGGCGGGGATAGCACTGAAGCACACTCCCTCAAAAATCGGGGGGAATGCCATCCGGTCCACCCGCCTTCCTACGTTCGTAGATTTCAGGAGCCCATTCACCCGATCGAAGGTAATCTCAGCCCAAAGCATAGGACACCTGAGAGAGAGGAGGAGATGAGGAATGCCGAATCGTCCAGGGTTGAGTTAGAGAAATATAGGAGGCCGAATAGATTGGTTCGTATTGCAGACCATCAGGGCGAAAAGAGGAGGAAAGACAGATTTACAGAAGGTTGTTAGAGATTTTTTGGCAAGAGAGAGGCCAGAAAGATTTGTCCGTAGGAGGAACCAAGGAGGTTAAGCGCACTTTCGTTTGATAAAAGCCCGCTTTGCCCGTCGAAGAGTTCCTGCAACGATTTCTAGCAGAAATGGAAATTGCAAGAGTGATAGTGGGAACGAGAATTTTTCCAACTTCGATACGCACTGTTCTAACCTTGGAATGGCCAGAGAAACAGCACGATCGAACCAATGGATTTATGAGAGAGAAAGATTTAAGTCGAAGAAAGGAATGAACCTGCTCACCCATCAACGATTACAGCCCCACCTTATATCAGAAGTCGAAGCGTTACTCTAAGCAGTCATTCATTATAGTTGGCGTACAAACTACCCAAAGCCCCACAATCGGCCCGATCAAAGTGTCCAGCATAAAAGGAGTAGGGCAGGATGGAGCTGTTGGAGAGAAAGTATTTAATTTAAGAGATAAGGGTTGTGGTCAGATTTACCGATAGAGCGAAAGTGGTGTATTTTAAGAGAGAAGGGACTAGTGGTGAAAACATAGGTCCCAACGTGTGTTCAAGAATTGGTTGGGACGATACGAAATGTGTGGGGGTTCTTTAATTAGTTGCTCCAGTCTCGTGAGAATTGCTGAATGATTCGGCCTCTCCCCACCTAAATCAGTATGAGAGGACCCCACCATTCAGTGTTATGTACATTTGAATCCCCTAAATAGAAGACCTCAGTATAGAATTTGGATGGTAAGATATAACAGTTTCGTGGTAGTAGTAGAGTACTAATTTAAAAAGACGTGAAAATCTGTTCTAACAGGAGGAAAGAAGCACAAGTTCATTGTAGTAGAATGAAGAAAGGTTTTAAGCCAGATCATCGAAGTTTAGGAGATTCAAGAGTTCACGAGACGTGTTTACGGAGTTTTATGCATTTAATAGGCACTACTCCACCCTTTCAGACGGAAATTATGAAATAATTATTATTGGATATATTAAACGATTAGAGGATGGGAATTCTTAGCCATCTGGGTCTAGACAATAAGCAATAAAGATAGGGTTAGTTAGAAGTGTATTCCACGGATAGCAAGTTAGAGTGCAAAGCAACCGGGGGGTTTTGGGGTGAAAAGGGTCAAATGAGCCCCGCCTGCGCAAATTCCGCCTCATACACGCACACACCAGTCACAACAAACAAAAAGAGCAACAGACAGAACATTAAAGACCAAACCAAAAGAGAAACGAGGATAAAGTTATTGTAAGCTAAAACCTAAATTTAAAACCTGAAAATTTAAAACGCTTCCCTTTATTTACAGTAATATCTAAACATATGAATAATCCAGAAAGTGTAAAAAAAAAAATTGCACACTCTCACACTCTCAAAAAAATTGAATACAAAAAAAAGAAAAAAACAATACATTATGAAATAAAAATTTGGAGCTAAAAACTGATATAAATTATAATAACGGATATTCAAATACCGTAAACGCCAAAAATCTAAGTTAAAAGAAAGTCGAGGAAAAAAATAAAATAAAAAAAAATAACCTAGTACTAGCTAAACTACGTACTTGCTTTTCAACTGCCAATCCAAAAAACTAACATAATAAATCATAACATATAAAAAACTCCTTCAAATCAAAATTATAAAACGGGTGTGAGATATATATGTGAATATACATCAGTTCTCACATATTAAAACATAATAGTTAAAAATAATTAAAAGGGCATCACCTTAATAACAAAAACAACTTAATTAAAAAACAAAAAATAACCAAAACGATATAAACTACACAAGTTCCATTGGAGCTCCGATAAACCGCATCCTATCACTAACGCACAT
>JABUQX010028367.1:15000-24675 GCA_015478945.1 Trachelipus rathkii | reverse complement strand
ATATATATATATATATATATATATATATAAGTTTCTCTTGTGTCAAAATCATGGCAACAGCAGTTTTTACTTTGAAATCCTTGCATTTTGTAAAGTGTTTGGTTATATTACTTAAGTGATATTTACCTTTATATAATTAAAATAGTGATAATTGAAAGTAACGGGTAGATTTTATATTGAACAAATAGCTTTAAAAGCTTATTTAAGGAACAACTTAATTTTAAAAAATCTGGAAGGCCTAACATTTCTCTATTTCGCAAATAATCAAAAGTTAATAAAGTTTCTTGTATATCATACTATATATATCTATACCATATATATATATATTATATATATATATATGTATATATTACTATATATATAATATATATAATATTATATTATATATTATTCTATTATAGGTAATATAGCTGCCTACCCATTATAACCTTCAAGGTAACGCCACTGATATTATATATATATATATATATATTAATATATATTAATAATATATATATATCATATATATATATATAATATATATATATACTATATATATATATATATATACATATAGCTGCCTACCCAATTATAACCTTCAAGGTTTAGCGGCCACTGAATATATATATTATATATATATATAATATATAGTATATTATAATATATATATACTATATATATATATATATATATATATATATTATATACTATATATATATTCTATACCCTATATCATATATATATATATATTATTATACTATATATATATATATATATCATATATATACTATATATCTATATATATATATATATAATATATATATATATATATTATATATATATATATATATATATATATATATATATATATTATATATATAATATATCCTATATATATATATATATATACCTATATATATATCATCTATATCTATATTTATATATATATATATTAATATATATATATATATATATATATATTATATATATATATATATATAACCTATATATATATAACTATAGTTTGTTCGAACATATTACTAAATAGTATATTACTATATATATATATATATATATATATATATATATATATATAATATATATATATATATATCTATAATATATTATATATATATTCTATATCTTTTATTATATAACTAATATATACTATATCACTATACCTATATACTAATATATTAATTTATATAATAAAAATAATATATACTATATATATATATATATATATATATATTATATATATTACTATATATAACAACATAAATATCTTTTTTAGAACTTTAGTAGCTTCACCAAGATAATTGTTTTAATTTAGTTCACAGGACAATTCGTAAAACAAATTGATTATATTATAATTGAATGTAGTATGTATATATATATTATAGGTCAGACGGTCTAAAGCTGACAACATGTAACTAGAGAACGGCAGCACTTACAGTAAAACAAATTATATATTTGGAATCAGCGGAAAATTTTAAGGAGGGTTTTTTTATTTTTGCATATTCATTGGAAATATTTAGAATTTTTTTTTATTTTCCCCATTTAGGGGGCTCGAGCCGTCGTGGAACAGAGGGGGGGACGAAGTCCCCCCACCCGTCTTCCACCGGGAGGCCGAGAGAACCCGACTCCTGCCACCTTTGCGGTTTACCCTATGGTATTCCTTTAGTTAAAAGAAGAATAACACTATGGTATTACTTTAACTAAAGGAATACCATAGGGGAAACCGCAAAGATGGCAGGAGTCGGGGTCTCTCAGCCTCCCGGTGGACGACGGGGGGGACCTCGTCCCCCCTCTGTCCCCCGTCGACTCGAGCCCCCTAAATGGGGGGGGGAAACTTTTTAAATAATTTCAATGAATAAATGAAAATTTTTTTTAAAAAAAACCTACTTAAAATTTTCCGATGATTCGAAATATATAATATGTTTTACTGTAGGTGCTGCCCGTTCTCTAGTTACACTGATGTCAGCTGTAGACAGTCTGACCTACTATTTTATGATATATTTTATTTCTCATTTTATTGTTAAAAAAAAAAAATTCACAACAATTATTGATTTTCTTTATATACTATATATATATATTATATATATATATATTATATTTATATTATAATATATATATAATATATATTATATATATACTATATATTATATATATACTATATACTATATATATATTTATATATATACTATTTTTTTTTTTTTTTTTTTTTTTTTTTTTTTACAGTTAACCACCACTCCGGGCTGAGCCCTTTTCAAGGGGGGGGCAGAAATAAAACAAGGAAAACCACCCAATCCAGCCTAAGGCAAATCTCCTCAGGTGGCGGCAGACGTGGGGCTTTAAGAGAGGAAGCTTAAATTATACGTTGGAAAACAGAAGAAGGCAAGGAGTTCCACAGAAGAGAAGTGGCTGGAAAGAAGGGCACCACAACGAACAAGTCTGGGGTTCTCAATACTCACGCAAAATTCATGCGAGAGCATGGCACCCCTTGTATTGCGAGGGCCGACGCAATGCAGGTTGGAATACGAGTGGCGCAATCCCTGAGCCTCTACCGCTGTCGTACCTATTAGAAAAAGATATACGTGGCCAACGTCACGTCGGCAGAGAATAGATGGGTCAAGAGAGTTTGAAAGTAGGGACAGTCAGTTTATTAGTCTTTTAGCTTTATCATATTATATATATATATATATATAATATATATATTATATATATACTATATATTATTATATATATATATATATATATATATAGTATATATTATATATATATATATATTAATATATATCTATATATATATATAATAATATTATATATATATACTATATTATATATAAATATTAAGATAGTGGGTGAAGTGATGAATTAAAAAATAAATATTATTATGCTGGATAAATTTAATAAGTACCAAAAACGTAACAATATTTCTTAAGATTTTTTTCGTTTTACAACATTCATATATATATTATATATTATATACTATATATATTATATATATATATATATATATATATAATATATTATATATATATATATATATATATATATATAATATAGTATATCTATAATATATATATATATATATATCTATACAGGTGTAGAAGAATTGAACCAACTGTACAATTCAATTTAACCTTACAAGCTTTGCCGGATCTAACCTAGCCTACACCCTCCAAGTCCTACCCAGAGCAATTTTTTGGATAAATTAATTATATCCATATTGGTTAATTGTTGTTTGTGAAACTCGTCTGGAATTTTATATATATATATATATATATATATATATAATATATATATATATATTATCTATATATATATATATATATATAATATATATATAGAGAGAGAGAGAGAGAGAGAGAGAGAGAGCTTATGTACAGTACCCACCACGGCCCACAAGGAAGCGACCAAAATAAGTTGAATATTCAACTCAATGGGTGGGTCCTGGCTTATATTTATTTTAAATACATTACAAAAGAACATTTTGATGACAAAATGAATATTCAGTCATGTTACATAAGAACTACATAATTCCGTTTTATATCAAAAAATAAATAAAAAGGTAAATAAAAAGATGTCCTTACACTATATTTTGTCCTTTTATATTTCTGTTTCGCCCCTCGCTGATTATTCACCCATCACTCCTTCCAGTAAGACCGGAAGATTATTCAATTCCTGAAGATAAGATAAAATAGTTACCATTGAAGTGGGAGGGATTCAGACAAGATGTGGGATAACCTTTTGGAAGGTGTTATGGACCGTAGAGTGGTGAACAGTTTGCTTGGTATGGAGATGACAAATTTTGCCGGTGGGTGGAAGATCCCGTGACTTGTAGTGATTATGAATGATGTCAGTGTGACCAATGCAGAGGCGTGTGGGGATTACCTCATGTAAACGATTTCACCTGTGAGAGGAAGACCACTCACTAATATTCGGCTTTATATTTCTGTTTCGCCCCTCGCGGATCATTCACCCATCACTCCTGCCAGTAAGACCGGAAGCCTTATCGGAGAGCAGGATAATATGTTGACGGACTGCGACTTTGTCAAACGGCATCCGAGAGGAACCTAGAACAGGTACGTAAAGAAGAGGTGGCCATTCTGACCTCTCTGTCAGCGATTTCGTGAGATGGGGTCCAGCCAGTGCTGACGAGAGAGGGTGGATAGTGGGGCTGCAGTCCGAGGACCCGGGTCAAGCATAGTGGCCCGGAATTGCAATATACAAAATAAACAAATACACACACAATTAAAAGGTAGGTCTAGTGGATCTAAATCTGAATTTTCTCATATATATATATATATATATATATTATATAAATATATTATATATATATATAATATATATAGTATATATATATATATATATATACTATGATATATATATATATATATATATATTATGTATGATATATATATATATATATTATATATATATATATATATTATATATATATATTATATATAATATTATATATAATATATATATATAAATTATATATTTATATATATATATATATATATATATATATATATTGCATAATATTTCGTAACCAACTTCAAGAAAGTGACAGGGGATATATGCATATTTTTCAATTAACTAAATTTACGTAGTTAGTTTAGCTTGTGAATTGAACGTGAATCGAGATTTTATGTCATTGTTGAAATAGTGCGAATTGGCTTTCTTTTGTTTCCCATTTTTCGAAAAGATCGTTATTTTACTAGGCAAGAAAAGAACTATGTACTACTTCGATATTAACCTGCATGTTAAGGACTGTATAAAAACTGCTTGGAAAAATTGGCAATTTTTTATTTCTTGTCGATATTTTGCAGACAGTAGCTATTGATTCTACATATATGGCATTGTGGACTGCGTGAATTCGCTCGATTGGGACGTTCTCTTTCTTGTTTGCTTTATAGTCTTGACCTTTGTAAACTGTATAGTACTACGTACTCACATGTAATAACGCCTATTTAATCGCTAGAAAACTTTTCAGATAAAAATTTCTAATTTTTAATCTATTTGGTACTCTTGTTTGTTCATTCATAGAATAAAGCTGCTAACTATATATATAATATATAATATATATAATATTATATATATATATATATAATATATATATATCATATATATATTATATATATATATTATATATATATATATCATATATATATATTATTATTATATATATATATATATATATATATATATATATATATATATATATATATAATATATATATATATATTATATATATAATATATTATATATATATATATATATATATATATTATATATATTATATATATTATATATATTATATATATAATATACATATATATATATATATATATACTATATATATATATAATACTATATATAATATATATATATATATACTATATATATATATATATACTCACTCACCCTTTGCCGCCCTGCTTATCCCATATATATATTATATATATATATTATATATATAATATATATATCTATTATATATATATATATTAATATTATTTATATATATATTATATTTATAATAATATTATAGTATATTATATATTTATATATATATATATTATATATAATATATATATCATATATATATATATATATATATATTATAAATATCATATATATATAATAATATATTATATATATATATATATATATATATATATATACTATATATAATATATATATATATATATATATATATATATATATATATATATATATATATTATATATACTATATATATATATAATATAATATATATATTATATTTATATATATATATATATATATATATATATATATATATATATATTATATATATATATATATATATATATATTTATATATATATTATATATAATATATAATATATTATATATATATAATATATATATTATAAATATATATTATAAATATATAGATATATATATAATATAATATATATATATATAATTAATATATTATATATTTAATATATATATAATATATATATATATATATATATATTATATATATATATATATATATATATATATATATATATATATATATATATATATATATATAATATATATATATATATATATATACTATATATAAATATATATATATAAATATTATTATACTATATATAATATATATATACCCAATTATATATATTTATATATAAATATATATAATATATTATATATATATAATATATATATATTATATATATATAATAATATAATATATATATATATATATATATATATATATATATATTATATATAAATATATATATATAATATATATATAATATATATATAATATATATATATAATATATAATATATATATATATTATATATTATATATATATATATATATATATATATATATATATATATAAATATATATTTATATATATATATATATATTTATATATATACCTATATAACTAATATATATATAATATATATATATATATATATATATATATATTATATAATATATATAACTATATATATATTATATATATATATATATTGGGTGGTATATATATTATATATAATAATATAATATATATATATATATATATATTTTATATATATATATATATATATTTATATATATATATATATATACTATATATATATATATATGTATATATTAATATTATATTATATATAATTATATATATATATATATATATATATAGTATATATATATATATAATATATATTATATAATATAATATATATATATATATATTATATATTATATATATTTATATTATATATATATATATATCTATATATATATATATTATATATATATATATATAATATAATACTATATATATATATATATATATATATATATATATAATATATATATGTATATATATATATATATATATATATATATATTTATATATTATATATTATTATTATATATAATATATATATATAATATATATATATATATTATATGTATATATATATATATTTATATATATATATCTTAATATATACTATATATATATATATATATATATATATAATATATATATCTATAATATATGATATATATATATATAATATATATTATATATATATATATAACTATATATATATCTACTGGGAGTAAGGAGGAGCAAAGGTTTGAGTGATTATATATATATTATATCTATATATATATATATATATATATATATATATATATATCTATTATATTATTAATATATATAATATAATATATTATATATACTATATATATACTATATATTATATATAGCAGCTTTATCAGCCGCCAAATGCTATCGATATTAAGAGTTCCAGCGGAGAATACTGTCTGAAGAAGCTAGCTGTATAAAAAGCACACAGCTAATTGACTTCAAGCCAATATGAAAACGAAAACACATTAAATATATAAAAAAAATGTAGTTTATAATAAGTTAAGTTAGTATTACTCCTTCAGTACTATCGATCGATCGTATTTTTTTTTACAGTTTTTCTACTAATAACCCTTAAAAACGTCATCCTGGCAAATATAAGGTTAATTTTTTTTATTTCGCCAAGATACTAGGGGGGGCAAAGTGGCCACCCTAGCCCTGCCCCCCTACCTAACGCCCATATATATATATATTTATATATATATATCTTAATATATATATATAATATATATATATATTATATATATATATATATATATATATATATATATATATATTATATATAGGTTGTAAGCACTCGGTAAACAATACGAGGACCTATGTTCGATACTTTTCGGGGCAGCAGAATGTGAGTCTTACTCAGACGTAAAGGAATACGCCCCTTCTCGCTAATATAATTATATATATTATTATAGTATAATATATATATATATATATATATATATATATATATATATATATATATATATATATATATATATATATATATATTATATATATAATTATATGCTAATATATATATATACAGAATTAAAGTTCAATGGCTTCTTCTCACCATAAATCAGGAGCTCAGAAACGAAAGGATAGAGTAACCAAGCATAGAGAAGTGCTTAGAAATCAACAAACGCTTCAGTTTCTTGGGTTTATTTGCCGGTCTGTTTTTGCTAGTACTACTACTACTAACAATATTCAAAACCCTGGCAAAATTGGCATTGCCGTTCCCGTTGACTTAGCTGCAGGATGAGAACAGGGTGAATCTGGTACCAATGATTCCGCTGATGGTGCTCAAGAAACAGTGTTTGATATAGAAGCTATAGAGTCCAAAGCAACAACTCCAAGTGTTGACGGTCCAAACGTTAATCTAGTAAAAAAACGGACTTATGCAGTTATGACATTGTTCTTAGATCTGAAACCATTAGAAAATTTGAGATAGAAAATGTAATCAGACTTGGTCCACAACCATTCCCTCAATGCATTCCAGATGATGAGGGAGGATTTTCTTTTCCGTTTGCACTTCTTTGCACTACCATGAAAAATGGTGAAACAGTTAGTTTCTCGTGATCTGCTTGTATGGAGTCATATCAGGAAGGCAGTTTTCTGTTTTCCATGTAGGATGTTTAACAAGTTATCATTCAGTAGTCGTTCCTTAGTGATAAAAATATATACGATGGTACAGACAAGAAATTGAAAAAAATTCTATGACAAAATTCCTGTCCACGAAAGCAGTACCAGTCACATAGAGTGCTATTTACAGTGGCGCATCAAATAGAGAACAGACTTACTTGTGGATTTTCGGGCGATCAGTTGCTAGGAAAAAACTTACAGGGTGAAGTGAATTATTGGAAGAAGATGTGACACTTTTCCTAGGTGAAAGAGGCCTAGCTTTCAGAGGAAGCTCTCACCAGATTGGAGATATCCACAATGGGAACTTTCTAGGAATCCTAGAGCTGATAAGTCATTATGACCCACTTCTTCAGCAACATCTAGCAAAAATCAAACAGTCGCAAGAGCAGAAGACTAGATTGCAAGTTCATTATCTCTCTGCTGAAAGCCAGAATGAATTTATTCAGTGTTGTGCTAAAAAGGTTACTGCTGCAGTTATGGAGGAAATACAGGCAGCAAAGTATTACTCCTTAATTGTAGATGCAACACCAGACTCTGCACATGTAGAGCAGACGGTGTTTATTATCAGGTATGTGCTGCTAGATGCCAAGACCGAGAAATATGATATAAAAGAAAGATTCCTGTCATTTGTTGATTGCAACCAAAAGATGGGAGAGGCAATCACAAGACTGATCTTCGATACTTTGGAAAAGTTTGGAATTCCATTATAGTACTGCCGCGGTCAAGGTTATGTCAATGGAGTCAATATGAGTGGTGCCTACAAAGGTGTGCAAACACTTATTTTGCAACAAAATCCTCTGGCCTTGTTCTCACCATGTGCCTGTCACAGTTTGAACCTCTGTGGTGTACATGCTGGTGAATGTTGCCCAGAGGTCATTAGTTTCTTTGGTATCCTGCAAAAGGTTTATGCAATATTCAGTGGTAGTCCACAGAGGTGGGAATTATTGAAAAATTGTGCTGGCCATTCACTGCATAGTTTATCAGACACCAGATGGTCAGCTCGACAGAATATCTCTGCTATACAGATAGCTCTTTTGGCTGTCCTTGACTTATGCTTGACCCAAGAAACCTGATTAGATATTGATGGAGTTTTAAAGTATATGGCCA
>JABUQX010028367.1:0-2500 GCA_015478945.1 Trachelipus rathkii | reverse complement strand
ATATATATATATATATATATATATATATATATATATATATATATAATATAATTATTATATAAAAAAATGTCATATATATATAATTCTTTTTTCTCTTTATGTATTGAAATTTTATAATATATATTACATTAGGCAAAATTACAGACGTGATCAGTAAATTACTCGAACATGTATGACACTTACAGAAAAAACCAATTACATTGGAATCCAGAGTATAAAGCTTATTACCAGAATGTAAAAAAAAATCTCGAGAAGTACGACACTTACAGAAAAACAAATTACATATTTGGAACCAGCGTATAACGCTTATTAAATGTAAAGTCGTTTTATGATTTAAAACTAACGAATACCCTAGAGTAGACCGCATAGATATCAGGAGTCGGTCTCTCTCGGCCTCTAGCTGGACGATGGAGGGGACTTCGTCCCCCCTCTGTCCCCCATCGGCTCGAGCCCCCTAATGGAAATATATTTCCTTGAACTTCAATTTTTGGGGGGCTCCAGGGTGTTTGTTAGTTTTAAATCATAAAACGACTTTACATATAATAAGCTTTATACGCTGATTCCAAATATGTAATTTGTTTTTCTTTAAGTGTCCTACTTTTCGAGATTTTTTTTTACATTCTGGTAATAAGCTTTATACGCTGATTCCAAATATGTAATTGGTTTTTCTGTAAGTGTCATTCTTTTCGAGATAATTCTAATGATCACGTTCAGTAATTATGCCATATATATATATATATATATATATATATATATATATATATTATATATATATTCTTTTTTATTATATATATATATATAATATATATATTATATATATATATTATAATTATACTCATCACCATATGGCCCTGTTATGTTTTACGACTCCGTC
Source organism: Trachelipus rathkii (assembly GCA_015478945.1). Classification (NCBI taxonomy): domain Eukaryota; kingdom Metazoa; phylum Arthropoda; class Malacostraca; order Isopoda; family Trachelipodidae; genus Trachelipus; species Trachelipus rathkii. Next base: position 1,626 of record JABUQX010028367.1, on the reverse strand, counting down.
AGTTTTGAATTTTTTTTCTTGTTTTTTTTTTAACATATTGCTAGTATATGATACTAACAATGAATTTCATTGGTGTAGGACATGATTCAAAAGTACGAAATATTTTAAATAATTATTTAAAAATCCCATTTAATATAAAAAAAATTAAAAATAAAATATCTCAAAAAGTACGACACCTACAGAAAAACCAATTACATATTTGGAATCAGCGTATAAAGCTTATTACAAAAATGTTAAAAAAAAAAAGTATTTTTTTTTACAAATGAAATATCTCGAAAAGCACGACACTTACAGAAAAACAATAAAAAAATATATAAAAAAAATAAAAAATTTAGGGGGGTCGAGCCGACGGGGGACAGAGGGGGGGACGTTTCCCATACCCCGTAGGGGAGGGGCGGAGGAACCCCCGCGACACCCAAATACCAAAGAGCGGGGGTTCCGGAGACCCTCCCCGGAGGGGGGGAAATAGTCCTACCCTGTCGTTCCCCCGGAATGCCGAGAGACCCTGACTCCTGCCATCTTTGCGATTTACCTTTGGGTATTCCTTTAGTTAAAAAAAAAAAATTAAAACTGACGGAGTCGTAAAACGTAACGGGTCCTATATATTTTTGAATCATGTCCGTCACCACTTAAATTGACTGTTAGGATCATATACTAGAAATATATTAAAAAAAAAAAAAAAAAAAAAAAAAAACAGACGGAGTCGTAAAACATAACAGGTCCTATATATATATATATATATATATATATATATATATATAAAATATATATATATATATATATATATATATATATATATATATATATATATATATATATATATATATATATATATATATATATATATATATTACCTCACGCATATAGTTGTTATAGTCTATTGTTAACTTTCTTACATGGGTAAACATTACATTTCCATACGTGTGCTCTTTTTTCTCGAAATGCAATTTCCATTTCATGAGTATTGTTACATAATTTAGTTTTTGGAATACAGTAATAATATATTTTTGGAAAAATTTCACTGCATCAATTTCTGTTAAAATGTTATTGTGAAACCATTCAACATTATAATTTATTTCATTTTTCATTGTTGCAGAACTTGTATAACTGTAAAAACAAAAAATTTCACAATTTTATCGCTAATTGTAATAAGTGAGCTTCACATCTTTAAAAATGTTAAAAAAACAAATCATAATTATTTTTTGATATATTATTTTAAACTTTACTTTACCCAAACTTATAATTAGTAATTTAACCTCACTAAACTTATGTTATTAATTTATTTCACTTCCATTTAACTAAACTTATATTAGTAATTTATTTCACTTCCATTATTTTCAATAACTAACTAACTAACTTATTAGAAAAAAGTTCAATCTTTTAACACTATGAGGCGTTGCTGTTCATTGTGTTCGATTTAGTAGGTTGTAAAATAAAATCGGCTCTAGCTTAACTGGATGCTGATAATCAACAAGAGCATATATATATATATAATGGTCGCGAACATTTGTTATATAATATATCATATATATATATATTATTATAGTAATATATATATATATATAATATAATATATATATAGATATATTATATATATATATATAGTATATATATATATATATATAT
>JABUQX010028366.1:22500-32202 GCA_015478945.1 Trachelipus rathkii | reverse complement strand
ATTGTATTATGTTGGATAAAAATCGGTTTTCTCTTTGCTCAAGAAATAACAATCTTTCGTTGAAAAGCAAAATTAAAAAAGGTTAAAAAAAAATGAAGATATTGGCGCTTGCCACCAATTTACAAATAATTTATTCAAATGAATCTAGTATATATATATTATATATTATATATATATATAATATATATATATATATATATTATATATAATTACTATGTATATATATATAAAACAAAATGTATATATATAATAATATATATATATATATATATATAATATAATGTTATAATATATAATATATATAATATAAGTATATAATATTATATATAGATATATATATATATATAATATAATAAGAGAGACGTAGTATCCTTTCAAATGCTTTAAAAATATTAATAATAAATAATTAAATAATAATAATAATAATATAATAATAATAATAATAAATAATAATAAATAATTAATATAGAATAATAATAAATCAATTTAAATAAAGCTTTGTCAATAACGACCAATGATAATCCAGCTTTCAAAATTAAGCTTCAAAAGATGAGTTTTCTTGGTTGTTATTTGCACTAAAATACAAACATATTTACAATTATTTTCAACTGGACCGTTTGCCAGCATACATCAAATCATATATAACAGGAAAAATTAATATTGGCCAAAAATGGCAATACGGGGCCTTTACCTAAAAATTAACACATTAAATGAAAGTATATGTTATATATTTCATGTACCATGCAATGACATCTTTGGCTCCCCCAGAAGCTCTATGGAAGCACATTGGTAAACATTTCCTTTTATGTACATTGATGTTTAAAACATTGGTTTCATTACATGGTGTCCTTCTTCGAAAGTAAAGGCGTCTTTCTGATGAGAAAACCAAAGTATAGCTCTCGGCATATGCACTTACTTAAAGAACAGGTCTTTACGAGTATTTCCGGTGTTCATGCTAGGTCACAGAAATTTTAAAATCTATTTTCAACAAAATAGTTCAGGCTTCGTTCCTGTTTCGTCCATTATTCACAATGACCACAATTATTCGGCATCACACTCCTGTTACACAATTATTTTTCAGTGTCTTCTTTACAGCCCTTTCCTACCTAGGCTACATCTTCTTCTTTCTTGTCATCTCCTTTTCTCTTCAACTGTCTCCATAAATATTCAACACATTTCTTGACTTTCTTCCGAACCACTTTTTCGTCCTTCCTTGCTAACTTACATCATCTTCCTTGGGAAACAATAATTTCAGCACATGATAATTCTTCACATGTGTCTTCTTATTCATCACCATACTTCTACTTTTAACAACCATTTTTTAATTCTTTCCTCCTTTTTCCTGGAAATCCTTCTTTAATTCAATCCTGGAAGTTAGTTCTTCATTCCCCGCACATTATCTTTTCTTTACTAATACACACATTTTCATACTTGCGATGTTCTTCTTTACCAGCTTATCTTCAAAAACCATCATTGTGCCACTTGCATCAATCAACTGACTGTACCATTCTTTATGCAGTCTCGGTGTTTTAAAACTTCTTCCTTTACCAAATAGTTAATTTGGCACAATGATTTTATTTACACTTTAGGACAGTCAATGAAACCTTTGTTCTCTCTCTATTCCATCTTTTTGATCCTAGACGCAGTTAAATTCTCACCGTCCCAAATCAATACTGCTGAAGAATTACCTCTTTATCTTTCTCCTGCGTTTCGGCATTACCATCACAAACTTCCTTACACACATTCTTTAAACTTCCTCTCTTCGAGACAATGGTTATCTTCCATTTTCAATTAACATTAATCGCACCGCACCCTTCCATAATTCTGTGCAGTTATGATTCTGCGAGGTGCTTCTTCTTTCACCCACAACTATTGTCTTTTCCTTGATGGGAAAACTGTACGTGAGGGTTCACCAACTCTCCGTAAAAACTCAACCACAATCTGTTAGTACAATCTGTTCTCACCCAGACCAATCTGTTACTTCTTTCAACTGATTGTCACCTTGGACATCTGGTTATACCTGTGTTCTTCTTCAACATCTCTTATGGTTTGTAGGACGGTCATCTTCTTTTTTCCTGTAAAACATGTTTTCATCTAAGTGAACCGCTGGGGCCCTATCATCACATTCAGAGTGATGGCTTCGCTGGGTTATTATTATTATTGACGTTTCCAAGGGATTGTGGCAACTGACGGTTCCTCTGTACAATACTAGTCCCATCTCCATAACTTTCGCCATTCCAAAATTTGATTTTTATTTGATTCAAGGATTCTTTTGGGTGAATCTTCCTCAGCGTTCTCAGCGATGGGGACCAGCATACTTCTACGGTTATGCTCGACCTCTACTTTACGAGGCCCTCGACACGCGGTCGACTCCCATGCGAAGGGTCAGGGCTGAGAACTTAAGGCAATGCTCTTTTAACATTCCCAATGACCAAATCATATACGACTTCCTGGCAGTACTGCCTGCACTGGAATTAGCTTACCCACGTAATTAAAGGAGGGTTCCACATCCAATACCTTGGCGAGAGGGAGCTTCAATTTCACCGTACCGTCCAACAACTAGTATTTTCATGTTATTCTCAACAAACAACCTCTTCGGTACAGAAGTTTTTTCTCGCCACCCACTACTACGTTTACAACCGGTAATCGTCGGAGGGCTTTGACTGATAGCCATTTCACCGTCCATACTGTTTACAGAGAAGGTGTGACACTTCGTCATATTCCACCTTCCCTATGTCATTCAGGAGATCGGCTCTTCACCTGGACCCGAAATCGGGACTTTGTATTGCCGCTATCAAAGACTCCGGATGCTCCCGTGCCTTTGTTTCTTCCTTACGTGTTTTCCTTGAATTACCTTTGTTCCTCACCACTTGGTGTGAAAATAGGAGGTGGACTCTACAGTATGCTTTGCGAGGATGCCCTCTCCTTTGACAACTTAAAGAGACGTGATCACCCTCCTAGTCTCACTGCTACTGCGGACGATGACCCTGGTCTGTGCCAATTGCCCCACTTCCGATTACGCAGCTTTTCATTTGTGGTTACTGCTAGTATTGTATTGTGTTGTTGCTATTTTATGGTACTATTCGTCGAGTAACCACCCGCCTCTCGATCTAAAATTATTATTGTTATTATTGACCTTGTTCTGCGTGATTGTGAACTTCGCGTTGTGACTATTTGATGCGAAACTTTATACGAATGCCGTTCCACTATAACCTTGCTATGGAAACAAGTTATTATCTCTTCCGATATTTTCTTTCTTCGTTTCCCTTAGTACGTCGCTGAGTTCTTTTGGACAGTAAGTGTTACATACTTATCAACTGAGAAAAACTCAATAAGATCATCTGGTGTCATTGTTACATTTGCTGCGGAAATCCATTTTTTAAGAGCTTCAATTATCTTTTGTAGATACACCCTAGGGTTGTCATCTTCCGTAGGACTCATGGTTTTGTACTTAGCACAGTACCCACTTTCAGTAAGTCCGTACCTTTCTAATAACGCTCTTTTTAAACCTTCATAGTTCTTCAACTCTTCAACAGTCATATTGTTGAACACACTGGACCGCTTACTCGTAAGAAAACACCTAAATAACAAAATGCTCGTTCTTCCATAGGGGATGTCGTTTGGCCTCCGCTTGGTTTTTCGAACATTAATAAGATATCTTTCGATATTCATTTTTCCTTTCATCGAAGAATGGAAGGCTTCTTTGGGTTTTTTGCTAGTCGTAGGAACTTGCTGTGGCTGCTCTGCGTGCTTTGTGATGCTATCGCTGCGTCATGTTGACGCTGTTTATCTTCAGCATCAAGCTTCATCTGAAACAACATCCTTTCTTCGCTTCTCTTGCATTCTTTTTCTGCCTCCAATTTAGCCTTTTTTCTTCTTAACGCTTCCTCTGCTTCGAGGTTTGGCTTTCTCTACTCCAAGCTCAGCTCAAGTTAGCTTTCTCTTTTTCCAGACTCTTAAGGACTTAACTTTACGTCCCTTCGGCTCAAAGCATTAGGCTTTCTCCCCTTCTGCCTCAAGCGCTAACCTTTTCTCTTCTAAAGCAGCAGCTACTTTCTTTTCCTCCAAATCAGCAGCTATTCTATCTTTTAGTGCGGCAGCGAGTTCCTTACCCGAAAAACCAGCGGATTTGCACATTTCTATAAACTCAGCATTAGAGGATGCCATTGTTATAATTGTTATATCCAAAACAAATTATAAAATATACCGCGTTCGTTACAAAGTCACTTTTTGACACACGAATCACAAATCACAGTTCATACAAAAATTTTTGAATTTGAAAATTGAGCTCACATGATACCCACGTATGAAAAACTAATTTCAAACCAGACTCAAAATTACAAATAATATATATATACAATACTATATATAAGTATATATATATATATAATATATATATATATATATATATATATATATTTATAATATATAATATATAAATTTTTAATATATATTAATTATATAATTATATATATAATATATATATATATATATATATTACTTAGTACATTAAAACTAATAGTAAAAAAATTGACAAAAAGTCTTGCCCGGAAAAGCAGTTGTTTTCGCCCCTGAACACGAAAAGTAAGAATGAAAATCGAGGGGAAATTTTCGGGAAACACATTTTTCCACTTCGCTCAACTTATGTTTAAACTTTTTACTCCCTATCTAAACGATTCATAATAAATATATATATATATATATAATTTTAATATATATATTTATATTTATAAAAGCATAAAATATATATAAATTACCAAAATTATTCCAGTGTTTCTCTGTTCCAAACAACCAATAATTGTTGCAAAGCAAAATTGCTAATTTACAATATTGCCAAAAAAAATGATTATATAGTCCAAACCTTCATAAAAAAATAGTACAAACGACTATAGATTAACTCAGTTAAAACACAATTATCAACATATAATATCCCAACTGTTGATATTAGTAAGAATGCTTACACAATAACTCTGGCACAGGGTACTTAGCAAAATACAAATGAAAATGACCTGCGCTCAATATTTTCAACAAAAAATAGCAAAATGTGGAATTCACTACAAGCTTATTCATGGATTAATGAAATAAGACTGAGGTTATAAAAAGATTCCCGAGACAGGTATACCCATTTAATAATGTAATTCGACTGGATGAAAAAGATGAATAAATTCTATGTCAAAAACTTACTTCTTTCGAAACTGATTAAATCTAATCCTTGGCCCCAGGCCTTCCTTGACAATTCCAATCCAACTAAACACCTTTTTAGAGTTCTCAAAACCCTGTTATTTTAACAGTATCCAGGCCTTCCATTTAAGATGCAGCTATCACGGCTGTGCCAATTAATTGACAAGAGAAACAATCTATACTTAAAAACTCACCCAAAACTTATCTCTCTGAAGACCCTTCAAGTGAAACAACGGGTTTGACCGAGTTCTTTTGCCTTTATGTTGAAAAACCGTTCAATTCAGATAGTTATTCTAATTTTCCAATGCATATTCCTGTTATGATCCGATGTTGACCATGAAATTCAACGCTTTAAGACCTAAAAAAATTTACTACTTGAAAATTCAAATAAATGAGAAAGAAAAATACGTTTGGAAACACTCAAGGAAAACTATTGGAGTAAATTTAGAAAAGATATTTTAATAAAAAGAAAATAAAAATAAAAAACTACTGTAAGTTAACAAACTAGGTTTTATAAGTTCATGAACATATAGTTAGATGTCCTTGGATATCTACATACATGCGCATAGAAAATATAGAACCACAGTACTAAATACCAATGATATATTTTATGCTGTCAATCAATACAAAATACAAAATACAACTTTAAGTCTTTTAAAAATTTATATAGATTATTCCCATTTTTTGTATCTATTAAAATATTACATAAATATTATGTTAACCAAATCGGATATAAATACGTAAATTATATTAACAAAAAACATACAGACTTGAATCGATTAGAAAAGGGCATAACAAGAAAATTAAGAATGGAAAATTAAGAATGATTTGACAATTTACAAAAGGACGTCAGGTTTTTAAGTGTGTACAAAATACTGCAAGGCCAGCTGACATAAAACAGCTGTGACTACAATGCAAAGAGTTGCCTATTAGTGATTTAAACAAATCTTTTAAATAAACAAAAAAACTGTGACTTTGACAATTAACCATATGTTAAAAAATAAATATTCAACTGATAAACGTTTTATATTTATTGACACAAAACCATATTTGCAACACTTCAAAAAAATAAATTTCAACGATACATAAGCTTACCTGCCAGTAATATCTAGCAACAATTTGGACACAATGCACTTTGCAAAAAACCGTATATGCAGACGATGCTTTGAAATAACAATGCATAAAATATTCACAATATAAACAACAAATTACTTTTAACACTCCTTAATTACCTTTTACCTTTTACTACAAAAATAAAGCACAATTTTCTACACGAATTTTACATCACCATTATTACATTTTAGAAACACATTATATATTTACTTTGTTAATAAAAATATTAAAACAAACACTTCTTTGGGATTACAAAATATTATTAACATAGAAAAAAAAAAACAACGCTACACAAAATAATAAATTGATCGATATATAAGGGCGTCAAGAGGCACCAAACTTATATACATTCATGGAGATTAGCAACAACAAAATAAGGCGGAAAAGATGCAAATATCCACAATTTTACTAAGTTTATATGGCTTCCAGTAATTTAGATTACGCCCTTTTAACCATCCAATCACAATTCCTAAAACAATAAATAAAATTATGTATATATTTATCAATTAAATTATTCAAGTAATATATACCAAGGACATTTAGGAGGAAAGAAATGGAGGAGGCGCAAGAGAGAAGAAGATTGGTATTTCTTGCTTAAAAAAATTCGTCCTCCTTCATGTCAAGAAATAACAATCTTTCGTTTGAAAAGCAAAAAATATAAAAAAAGGTTAACCAAAAATTGAAGATAATTGGCGCTGCCACAATTTACCAAAAAGACACACAACCACCCATAACAAAAATTATAAATATCCAATAAAATCTTTCATAATTCAGATAATTCAGCTAATAAGCTATATAGTACAGTTATATATCTTATATATATATAAATAGTATATATATATATATATATATACTATAATATATATATAAGAGATATATATAATATATAACTATATATATAAGTATATCTATCATATATATATATTATTATATATATATTATATAATAATAATATAATATATATATAAAAAACAAATTTATATATATAAAATATATAATAAATATATATATTATATATATAATATTATTATATATAATATTATATATATATATATCATATATATATATATAAGTAATGATATATATATAATATATATTTATATATATATAATGATATATATAGTAATTATATATGAGTATAAATATATATACTTAATATATATATATATATATATATATATATATATATTATATATATATATATAAGATATAAGTTAATATATATATATATATATAAATATATATATATATATATTATATAAATATATAACTATATATTTATAATAAGAACGTAGTATCCTTTCAAAATGCTTTAAAAATATTAATAATAAGATAATAAATATATAATAATAATAATTAATTAATAAAATCCAATTATTAATAAAGCTTTGTCAATTAACGGACACAGATGAATAATCCAGCTTTCAAATTAAGCCTTCAAAAGATGAGTTTCATTGGTTTTATTATCACTTAAAATACAAAACATATTTACAATATTTCAACTGGGCCTTTGCAGCATACATCAAATATATATAACAGAAAAATAATATTGCAATGGCAATACTTGGCCTTTAACTTAAAATACATAAATGAAAGTAATGTTATATATTTCATGTACCACTGCATTACAGTCAGTAATATATACCACAGAGAAAAACATAAACTTTAGACGTTGGTAAATTCTACCACAAACTTCCCCCCACGGAGCACACAGCGCAGCTAAGGTGGATTTTATGTGACAACAATATCTATTACCCACTAACTCCCTCAATTCTCCAATTTCACCCCATATCTCATGACGTAATGATTTTAGAAGGAAAAAACAAAAAAATTGCTCTAGGCGTTGGTAATTTTTACCCTCGGCTACCTGAGCAGGGTTAAAAGGGTGCAAATCAAAGGAAGTTTGAAAGGTAGATAAAGGAAGTGTGTGTGTTCTAGACTTTACCAGTAAAGTATATGAAATATTGAGCATAATAGTTAAATCTGGGGTTAAAGTATTGAACAAATAAAGGATAAAGAATGAGACTATTTGAAATGACTAGTTACACGAGTTTCCCTCAACGGAAGAAGTACTTTACTAGAGAGTTTAGAAGAGCTGTGACCATTGTAATAACGATAGTAGTATAAAGTGAGTGATGCAACAATTCAACGACCAGAAAATAATTAGAGAGAATTAGTGAAAGAAGGGGAGTTAGCAAATTGAAAAACCTTGATTGCATCTTATTAAGGAGAACAGTGTGTGTGTGAAACCACCCGATATGTGATGCATACTAAACACAATGACGAATAGCACCCTATAGAGAGCATACAACTAGAGTAGTGAGAAATCTCAAAGGCTCCTCAAAACATCCAAATTCATTAAAGTTTGTTTAGAATGAGAAGTAATAGGATCCTTATAATTAATGGCATGAAAAAAAGAATCGCCAAAAAATATTAAAAACAGAGGATGGTTTTGAAGAAGATATTTTAGTTGTATGAAAGATTAAGTCGAATAATTTTATGAAGAAACGGTGTTTTCAAAGCATTCAAACTACCATATTTATTTTGCCTCAATCTGAGAAACGAGAAAGATCAGAGGTCAGCTATTTCAAGGCCACCATTCTGGCATGTGTTGAGTGGATCGACTCCTAAATTGGAAAGAATAATGAGGTGGAGTCATTAGCATAGTAGTTGATAGGGAGCGAAATGAAATGGAAAAGGCCATCAATAAAAAGTACAAGAGAGAGTTGGAGGTAGGACAGAACATTGAGAAACATCAATATTAATAGATTTAAAAGATGAATAGTGTCCGTCTACAACAGTTGCTGTAGAACGATTGGAAAGGAGATCAGATCAGAAGAGGACATAGGGAAGGAAAGGACCAAGAATAAAAGAAAAAAGAAAGATCACCAGTAGCGTGTTTCTTACGAAAGCCATTTTGGTGATCAGAAATTAGGCTATAAGAAATAAGATGTTTAAAGTTCTTCCTGTTGAGGATAGATTCGAACGATTGGAAAGGAGATCAGACCAGAAGAGGACATAGGGAAGGAAATTACCAGGAATCAGAGAAAAAAGAAAGATCACCAGAAGTGTGTTGCTTACGAAAGCCATTCTGGTGATCAGAAATTAGGCTATAAGAATTAAGATGTTTCCAGTTCTTCCTGTTGAGGATAGATTCGAAAACTTTAGAAAAACACGAGGTAAAATCCACATTACGATATTTACAGGGTTATGAGGGGGTCCCGTTTTTCGGCACAAGTTGAATGAATGGACACATTTCTAGCAAAGAGGAAAGCACAAATTTTAAGAACCTCAGGAGGAATACCGCCAGTAATATATCATGTGCCTTCTTAGTGAAAGCTCAGAAAGAGAGAGAGAGAGAGAGAGAGAGAGAGAGAGAGAGAGAGAGAGAGAGAGAGAGAGAAGAGA